>WOGP01006764.1:0-12173 GCA_015342065.1 Leptinotarsa undecemlineata | reverse complement strand
TGTTGAACCTTACTCACACCCTCACCGTAACAATCTGAGCAGCCTATCAGCACATAAGTGATAACCTCCATATTTCATACTTTGAGTTTCACCTTTGCAAGTTTAAAATTTGGAGGGTTACAATAGAGAAAATGTGCCTGTGTTAGATTTTATGCATGAATTTTGGAAAAATGTGACAACATAATGTTCAAGCGGTAAGTGGTTCATTGATGAGTTTCACACTAGTATCTTGCCGGCACAGTTCTCAACCGGTACTGACGATGCCCAATAGGCTGAAACAGCTGTCTACCGGTAGCTATTAAATTGAAATCAATATGGGAATGATCAAAATAGTACTGCAGTTGTTGGTTGATTGATCAAACCACCAACACTGACATAAAAACTTGGCAAATTGACTTCGGTGTCACACCAATAGATGGTTCCACTTATGTCCCGCTTGCGTTTACGCAGTTATTTTAATGCAGTACTTTTCTTGGTTATTCACGTTTTGTTTTCAATCGAGGACCGCCTGTCAGGTACAGACGATGCCCAATAGGCTGGCTCCGGGGCAACCGGGGAAACCGGGGGCTCTTAAATTGAAATCAATATAGGAATGATCAGAATGGTACTTATTTATTTATCTCAACTCTCAATTCACACCTTTCTTCCGCCAACTTCCTTTTTTAATTAAATTTCAGTAATGTAATTATTTTTAACCCTGATCATAAATCAGTTATCAAACAAGAAATATAACGCCGACATATGTCATGGAATTCAGTTAGAGAAAAAGTTTGTTCATTGGTCCATGTTGATGTTAGGAAACAGTTGGAATTCTGGTGTGGTCAGAGACATCTGCTGTTGATGTATGCATAACACTTTATTAAACTTCTAATTCAATTAACACAATTACACAAGTATTAGTTGTGTGAGGAGAAATTTATCACGTACTCAAGAAAAATATTAATTATGAATGTAAATTCCTATCGAAAGGTGCAAAAAGATTTTTCATATTTTTACTAGTTGAATATGTGATAGAGTAAACGTTATGAATTTTTTTTATAGTGAGATTTAAGAAGTATTTTTGCTTTTAAATTCGTAAATGTTCTTATCAATATCAAATGAAAAAGCAGAAATTAGGTGATCAAGAACTGATATCCTGTTGAGACAATTTTCTGATTGTAATATAAATAACATCTCCAGGAATAATCCTTCAAAATAATTTTATCAATTGCTGAAATTTTTATCGAATTGTATTATCGTGTTATGTGCTAATCATCCTAAGATACTTTCCAAGTGTCATTGTCCTATAATACTGAAAACTTGTTCAATACTTTCTGAAAGGTCCGATACAAATGGAATTGTGTTCTTTCCTAGATCATCCGATTATTCATTTCTGTTTCTGGAATCAATACCCTTAGATCTATAAAAAACTTACTTATGTGAAAACAAATTCCATTATGAAAGGAATAAGGCCTTTTTCCCATTATATTTTTCTCTTGGAAAAAACTGCTTCCATATTAGGGCCTTCTCGGCATTGTTTCACTATAACAAAGACTAATAATTTAGTCTGTGAATAGCGGAACATTCTCTAAGCCGTATGTAATATAAGCCTATATGTCAGCAGACTTATGTTTGATTGAAAATATAACCAACAACACTAACCCCCGAGTGGGATTGTCTTTACAGGGTTGACTAATGCATATATTGTGTTACAAAGTTCCTCGCCAGTATTCGGTGTTATTAATGGATAATCGAGAAGCGGACAAGAGATTTCCTAAACGGAGCTTATGAAAATGCAGAGAACCAACATCATCTCATATGTTATACGCAGAATTAAATATGTAATTTGACATCTCACAACTAGTTTTGCTTGAGTATTGTTTTCAGTATTGCTTGTTTCACCTTTCTTGTAGGATTAATAAAAATGGATTCATCATTGGAGGTAAGTAGACTTTCTCATAATAGATTTGAATTGATAATTGGATCAAAACTTCCAGTTTCGGTGGAAGATGAAATTTCACTTGTTGAATAGTATGATTAACTAGTTTTTTGTACAACTGTTATTGAAAGTGGCTTTCTGATGGTTGTCAAGAGTATTGAAAGATTTTTGGGAAAGAAAGTTTTTGGCTTTCTACTACTCCATCTTGATACAGAAAAAGGATAAAGAAATCTTCCAAAGAAAGGAAGGAAGTAATCAATTTGCATATAAGTAACTCTATACATGGATGTTTAGATCATGCAAAGAAGTAACTTTCAGACACAAACTGAAAGAAAGTCCTCCTGAAACAGCTACTTTCATATAAACATTGAATTACACGAGAGAAAAAAATTCTTTCGAAACAAATACTTCTATATGAACACTGAATTATATAGAAGATACTTTTCCCTACTCAATTTGTATTTCAAACATTTGTTGTGGAATAAAAAGCAGATATCATTCACATGAATTCTACTTTAAATGAATGGTAACAAATTGCACTTACATGGAACACTGTCATTTGAATATATTTCAATTTTGAAATGATGAAAAATAGGTAAGTTTTAAAACATAAACCATTTTGAAAAAATTAGTAAGGGGTTAAAAGCATGGATTACACCTTGTTGTGCAATATTATTGCACAATAGAAAAACTGAAAATATAGAACAATAACATAGAAAAAGTAGAAACACAGGTAATAAACAAATGTTACAAAATAAAAGGGAGAGGGATGACTCACATTTTTTTCTATGCTGATGAAAAGGTGCCAAATATTTCGATAACAAAATGCAAAAAATCTCCATTCTGAACCTAACAATCAAGCTATACATTTCATTTCTAGAAATATCTGCTCTTATTTACTTACGGAGCCAGTATTTTTCCAATTTGTGGTCTCACACGATCTAAATAATCTGCTTGAATTTTACTTGCATGCATAACTGGTTCTTTGATATGCCAATCACAAGCACATCGCACCCATATTCCTCTGTAATCGTATTTCGAACTAATGCCAAAACATTTCTCTTTTTGGAAGGGAGGAGATTTGTACCTGCGAATGATATTTTTTCAATGTTGTAACAATTTTAACCATTGTTACTTATGTGAGTTCTTGAAAAATTATTTTATGACTCAAAAATAGAATTTAAAAACACTCATACTTGAATAAGTACGAGGTCTGTACAAAAAAAAAAATAGGTGAATTATCATTTTTCTCAAATAACATTTTTGATTCATCAATTTCTATTTGGTCTTCTTTAAAGTAGTCCTCCCCAGGTATAATACATTTGTGACAGCATTTTTTCGGATCCTCGAAGCCGTTTCAATATGCACTTTTTTATATGTTCTGGAACTCCCTCTGCGATTCGATTTTTATCTCCTCAATTGTCGCAAAACACATTCCTTTCATGGTTGTCTTCAATCTTGGAAAGAGAAAAAAGTCGTAGAAGGTCAAATATGGTGAAATGGATCTTCATGAAGTATCGGCCAATTGACTTAGGTTAGGTTAGGTCCAAAGTGAGTGGGTCAATTCGACCTTTCACCGCAAGGGTTTATTGTGGCGCACACCTATTCTCACTCGGCCAAACAAACCCAGCTTCTTAACGAAGCCGATTAGTTTGTATGGTGAGTGGTCTTTCAGGTAAGATGGTAAGAGTACGGCTCTACCGAACTCTAAAGACCTGATTCGGTCCTCAGCGGAGCAGGCACAAAGTATATGCTCTGTTAATGAGGTAGTCGAATAGTCAAGTTGCAAGATTCCCACCTTGATACCCACGACAACCTTCCCATATAAGGGTTTTTGCACGTCAATTACACCTGACGATGCTTTAGATTCAGCCGTGAAGGGCTTTTTCGCCTCTGGTTTTGGTGAAACCTCACTTGAGCGCAAACGTTTGCTGACCTGCTCATGGGGGGTTAGTTCCCTCACCTGAGACAGATGCTGCGTACGCCGAAGCTCTCGCTTCTTAACTAAATTTATAGGGAGGTCAGTTGTAGTCGTAAACTCGACATTCATCTCCTCTGTAGACTCGCTCACTTGAGCGCAAACGTTTGATAAACCTGCTCATGGGGGGTGATTTTCCCTACCTGGGACAGATTCTGCGTACGCAATCGTAAACTCAAAACCCATCTCCTCTGTAGACTCACTCCTGAACTAAATTTACAGTGAGGTCTGTTGGGGTCGTAAACTCGTCACCTATCTCCTCTGCAGACTCGCTCCTGAACTAAATTTACAGTGAGGTTCGTTGGGGTCGTAAACTCGACACCTATCTCCTCTGGAGACTTGCTCCTTAACTAAATTTATAGTGAGGTCCGTTGGGGTCGTAAACTCGACACCTATCTCCTCTGCAGACTCGCTCCTGAACTAAATTTATAGGGAGGTCAGTTGGAGTCGTGAACTCGACATCCATCTCCTCTGTAGACTCGCTCTTGAACTGAATTTGCAGAGAGGTCATTGGGAGTCGTAAACTTGACATCCATCTCCTCTGTATTCTTATGACTTAGAGACATATAATAACTTTTTCAAATATAGTATATAACTGTATGTCTGCTGAACATATTTTGATGACATACCCTCTTTCAACTTGTTCGGAAGGATTATAATCGTTATGGGTCTTCTTGTAAAGTTCATGACCGACCTGGCTCTCTTGTAACACTTCATAAGGAGTTTTTGGAGGATTTACTAACTCTCTTAATGGTATTTCTGAAAACGATGGTACTTATGAATCATAATAATTTCAAATGATATGAACTAAATATTACAACAAAATCAAATTCTAATGATTTAGCATTCTGAAATAAAAATTATTTTTTTGTTAAACTAGATATGAAATCAATTCCATTAAAATTCTGTATCGAGCATTCTCAGTTTTCAAACCAGAAAATCACGTTGAAATGAGTGACTTGAAAATACAAAAAAGTAGCATGTTATGAGAATTTTTTTCGCTGTCAACGGCATCGACTTCTTTTGTCATTACCTTCGTGTTCTGGGTAGGTAATGGGATCATCAAGGGTATTCGCAGTCTGTTGTCATATAACGTTGAAGAAACATCCCAACTAGATAAATTGCCTCGAGAAAAATATCTGGTTGAACTCACGACCTTTCGATTGTGCACTATCACTGCGCCAATTCACTGCCAGAGTAATTACTGTGTCACTGCTATAGACATTTTATTACTGTATGAAATAATGCATACCTAAGTGATACACTTCAAAAAGAGAATTACAGGGCTTATAACGACTTCAGCCTTGGTAGTACACAAATAACCCATATTTTAAATTTTTGGGTATTATAATCTTTCATATTCAGGAGTAGTTCAATGTTATGCACAAAAAACCTTTGGGCAATTTTTTAGATATACCTCTTGTAAACGGTTTTCCGAATGTAACTTCTGTTGGTATCATTCCTTTTGGTAGACCAGGTACTTGATCTCTTCCCTTGCCAACTGGTTTCTGCCAGTAAGAACTGTAGGTAGTTTCTTTCAATTCATCTAACAAGGTTTCGTATCTTGCTCTCATAGGTGGATTCAGTAAAGGTCTTATCTGTGAGTGAGGAAAGTGAGCATTAACATGAGGTAACAGAATGATTGAGGGATACAAGAGCTCCTAGCTTTATTTCAAAATATGAATATGAATAAAAACAAAATACATCGAGCATAAGATGAACTTTGAGAAATCAGAAATTTTACATACTGTACAATATTTATTCTGAAGATAAATTTTGAAATTGTGAAAAAGATCTATCGATTAAAAAAATTGACATAGATCAGTTTAGTAAAATATGTTATATTTCACTATGAGCATATTATCTTCTCTATCAGCAACATTTTCTACTATTTTTTTGTGAAAAATTTCATAATCAAAATCACAATGTACCTATAACAAATAAAAGACGTTGTATGAGCTGATCTCAGTTAATTGGATTTTCTATCCAGTGAATTTTCAACTATTTTCATCACATTTTTACTCGTACATTATTGTTTTTAGTTGTTCGGTGTTTTGGCTTCGACACTGATTTCATTTTCAGGAAGGTATTACTATAGTGAGGTCTCAATCTTCCTACTATTCCGGCAGTGCATGCTGTAAGGGTGCACAGGGTGCACGTTACACAGGTGCTTGATAGTTTTACTTCAGCATTCGGTTTGACATGCTGCTTGGCTCGCTCATAAACTGCCCATTGTTTTGACTATTTTCACTTTTATACATTCGCAAATTTCATTTGCCCTCATATTCATAGAAAACTTACTTCTGTCATTGTTCCTTTAAAACAGGCATTTTGTATAGGAGGTAACTGAAGAGGCGGTCGAAACTCGTTTTCGAACCATATATTAGCATTGTGTTTTACTGCTGTCACTTTATCCTCCAAAGAGTATTCCTTTAAGGTATTCGCAACATTATCTTTAGAAGTCCCTGAAGGCATCCCAGCCTGAAATTTTGATTTTTTATCAAAACATTCATAAGTAATGAAATTTACTCACAGCACATATTATTGGCGATCGATCTTTGAATTTACCTTCGTTACCAGCCATAATTTTTTTGAATATGTTATCTTTATTATGAGAACAATAAAAGTAAATTCGGATTTTCTATTTAAAAAAATTATTTGACAACTATATTCGTGGGTGATTGGCTGAGGTAGGAAAGGGTGTACCAACATAAAATAGACAAGTTCCTAAATTCATCGTTTGATGCGATGGATTTATCTATTGTTTCATTCAAAAATTTACCATGGTTAAAGCAATTCATCAGAAATTATCTGTTCTCCCTAAAACAAGGAACTTTCTCATTGACAAGAAAAGCAATACTCTTCTCGACGCACGTTTCACCAACCAAGTTAACGTGTTCAGGACGCGAAGAAATCTGTTTTCAGTGTATTCTTTGTTGGGAAAAGTGCTTGTTATGGTTAAATTCATGGATGTAGCTGTTACTACGTGTTAGGAAATCATAATGAAGAAGAGATAAATTAAACTTTCTATGTTTTTACCACTTTTGTTTGTAACTAACGTTACTGCAGTTTCGTCCTATACGGACATTTTCAAACGTATACATTGGTAATAACTACGCGAGACCAAGGACCAAGGAAGCATCATGATTGTTCGCAGTCCGTCAGCCATGTAACGTTGCAGTATGATTTCATCCCAACTTAATCTAAATAATGACCTTTCGATCTTGAGTCAGGCGTACTTCCACTGTGCCAATTAACCGCTTGTTACATTTATTGTTGACTATGTTATTAGACAAACGTTTAAAATACACCTTAACTCACTTGACAAGTCTTACTTATTAAAGTCTCGAAATTTGACAATTATATTTTGAAATATTTTAGATGAATAATCCAAATGCTATCAACTATATAACCACAATGATTGACCCTGAGTATATATGAATTCAAATATATAGTCTCTTAAGCATCTGGAAAAATGTGAATGAATGTTTGGAAATATAATAAATTGATGGATGTAGCCATTATTACGTGGTAGGAGATCATCATAAAAAATGAGAAATGATACTCTCTATGTTTTTTTCAGCACTTTTATTTATAACTAACGTTACCGCAGTTTCATCCTATAAGAATATTTTGAAACTAATACAATAAACTATACACGATCAATCAATTATTTTTAACCTTTTCGAAAGATCTGAAAAGTTCAATAGAATTCTGGAAATGTGCACTTTTGAGGTGCTATGTCGTGGTCGATAATAATTAAATGTGATGTTAAGATGTTTGAAATATATTTCACACACGTATTGTGAAAAGTATGTATGCCAGGAAACTGGGAAACTCTCAGAAACTAGATATTTTTATTTATCGGGTAAAGAGTCGAGAAATAACTTCTCGGATTAAAGATGATAGTCGCATAAGGTCGTGAGAAATAGAAGAGACCAAATTTTGAATCTACCTCATTGGCAAAACTGCAGATTATTATGTTGGTAGTATGTTGCATATGGTTATGGTTATGTGAGTCTAATATGGCAACGTTGATTGTCAGTTTGTTTTGTTGGTTCTCATTTGTTCCTGCTTTGCTATGCGCCATTTTCTATTTTGTTGAAGTTCTTCCGATGGCGTAAAATACTGAATAATTTTCATATTGTTTCTAGTCGATTTTCTTCGCAAGATTTCAAGATTGGTATTCACCCATACCCATTATTCATACATATATGAATAGTTTTCAACTCGCTTGAGGTAAGTTCGAAAATTCTCCTGTTTTAATGCGTAACATTAGGGACATTTATCGTGACGCCTTCAATCATGACATCTACAATAGACAATAACTCTTGGATGACTCGCGTTATCTACTCAATTCATTTAATTTTTCAGAAGTAGTAAAAAGATCGCTTTGAAAATGTTGAGTTATTTTTGTATATTTTTCTCAAATATGAGATGGGAGATGACGCCTTTGGGAGAAATTATCAATAATGGTGAGCTGTTATCCTAAGAGTTGACTTATTTTGCCCTAGTTCCAATCTTTACATATTTGATATGGATTGTTGGGAGTTTCAACAGGGTTCAGTAATTTTGAAGGGTCCCTATTTTATGTTCACATCCACTTGTCTATTTTATTTACCAATCACACATGACTGGACGGTTTATCAAATGCCTAGATATAACTTGAAGGGTAAAGCTCAATGTTCAACTGCAGGATTGAATTATTCTTTCATGGAGTTCTTTATGCATTGAGTTTTTCATATGCATTTGATAAACCTAACCCAATAAACTTAAGACGTGACAACACATTTGGAGAAGGTAACTTAGAAAAGTTGAAATAGAAAGTTAACGTATTTTATTCATATTAGTGAAATTGACAGCCTAACGAAAGTTATGGTCATTTCGTTTGCATAACTCATTGTATTTGTCAACCAGAAACACATGTTGGCACAACGTGACTAACTTCAGCCTACCATACCAGAGATGCCTGGTTCAGCTCTGACAATATAATTTTTATATATTTTTTCAGCACAATGCAGTTACTGCATTGTAGGCTAGGTTAGATTTCCCCTATATAATATATATAAACAATGAGATTTACAATCTCATTATGTGGATTTTGTACATTATTTTGGAATGAAAAGCACTACATGTCCTATTATGCTTCTTGATAGGGTTTGTTGCTTCAAAACAAATTGATTGAGTACATTCGATCTTTATTGCTGAATAAAATTTTACTTATGGAAAAGTTCTCATCCAAGAGATATATTTGGACAAACTTGTGAAAGATGAAAAGTATCCTGTTGAAAGATATATTGCCATACACTAATACAAATTAGATAATTCTTCATAACTATGTGCTTGTTAGGAAGCAGATGAAGTAACTAGTGTTTATTTTAGTTATTTTTGATATTGAAATAATGAGATCCTCATCTGTCTATTAGAATAGTCAGTAATCCCATAGTAAACAGACCATCACTTTAGGAAAGCTAATATTTTGAAAATGATGAATAAGTATTTGCTTGAAACGGGCACTATTTTAAAGATATACTTTCGATAGAAATATACTACTTAGATATACTTTCGATCGAAATATACTTTCGTCTCCTCTAATTTTGAGTTTCCTACATCAGATCATTGATACTAATAGATTGTAACTAATAATATTGCATAAAAGATGCATGTATCATAAACATTGTAAGAACAACGTAATTTATTAAAGTAGTGATCCTGACTTTGGGATCTTCAAAATATATTCCCTGATATCTGGAAAAGGGCCTGCTAGAAGCATGCAAATATTCTCGACAACATATTACTCTGTTCATTGTCAAACTATTAGCATCCTAAGGTAATATAGGTCTAGAAGCTATGGTTAATTTTGTAATTTATCTATTTTTTTCTTGCATTTGGGTTACCTTCAGTGGGTGAAAATAAAGTTAATCTCTGAAATAGCGTATTCAACTTTTTTGAGTCCCACTAGGATCATTGCAAATTTTGACTTCATAATGAGATCTACGAAATATATGGCCAACAAACCATTATCAGATGAAAGTAACCAGTGCTGGTTTAACACAAAATGTCCGGTAACATCTATATGATGGAATTGGCTGATGCCTAACAGAAATCCATAACCTATTCAAAAAACACTTTATTGTGATATTTTCACCAAACAGTTTTACAAAAGCGTCCAAAGAAGCCATTGTATGACGAAACACGTTGCATTTTTGTAAAAAGTTATTTTTGAATACAGTGACATCTATTTAATCTTCGTGATAAAAATGTAAAGATTATCTCCATTTTTCTGCGTTAACACCAACACGACAGGCATTAAATTTATATTTTTTCATTGTGTACTTCGTTACCAGTCACATATATTTGAACTATCAGTTTTTTCTTCAATCCCTTAACCCTCAGCAATGTGAAATTGGGTGTACTTTAATAAGTATTGCAAAAAATTAAAGTACTAACCATTCAATAAACTTTTACTTTCCTTTTGTGACTCCTCTAAACTTGTAAGATAACTATTTTTCCTTAATTTAATTATTTTCGTTTTCTGGAAATGATCTCAACATATATTCCTCATATATCAAACTCAATCGATAAAAATGCAACTCTATATTTTAAAATGTGGCTTTTGTGTGCTTGTATGAATTTTTAAAATTATTGATTTGTGCAAATTTTGGCCTATTAAACTTGATGCATTCAAGATATAACACTTGATAGAAGTAGAATGTTTAATTTCGAGTGTGAAAACGAAACTGCAATACTTGGAAAATTCTAACAGGTTTTTATAAAATGAGTCAAGCTATTCTTCAGCTTATTAAAAAGTGTGTGTAAATAAATCGACAAATTAAAGTTCAAATACTGAATGTGGTGACTCTGTAAAGATTGTAAAATTGAGAATGAAGGAAGTGCGTATCCATTTGTAACAGTAACCTGTAACGTAACTGTGTCAGCCTAAACCACTTGGACATTCAAGTGTATCATTTTTTAGCCATAGCATCAAACTACTTTTACATTAAGCATAGTGACAAGTTGAGATGAGTGCATAGGTATCCCTTATCTTTGCCTTTTACATGTGGTGTAGTAACCTCATTTAGTCCTATTACAGTACAGCTGATACGGCCACAACTCAAAATACTTCCAGAACAAACAGTGTCATTTCACAACGAGCCGAACACTTTTTGGTGTATTGCATACAATGAAGCTATGTCAACTAGTACTGAGCCATCACTTGCATTCCATTATTACAGGATGATACTTTTTTGGTTAGGTTGTGTACATAATAAACAATTGTCTTACTCTGAGTTGATCATGAACCTACTCTAGTATTAGAAAGCTCATACTCTACGGCGTTGTTCAGAAACGTGTTGGAAGTGAACTTTGCTTACGCTACTATCAAATAAAGTACTGACATTTACTATATATGACTACAAAAATTTTGTGCTCACTGCAGCACTATATTTTCCAGCGTCTAAATTAATCAAATGTAATGATGCTAAAAACAAAAATGACCAATATACTACGTTATATTTAATTTTGAACAAACTATATCTGCTAATTCTACAATGATATCAATTCTATATATTAAGTCATAACTTACGGTACAATTATGGTTGGTGGCTAGACTAGGTACGATATCTCCAAGCTAATCTGGGAATATTTGAAAATGCGCCTGTGTATGATCCAAATCGTTTTCAGGGCTTTACTGACAAAAAGAGTAGGTGAAAACTTGCACCAGCATCAGAAGAGCACTTCTCTCAATTCGTCATTGTGCCTAGCTGACTGGGACTTCATTGGTGACCGCTAGCCCCATCGTAGTTGATCGAGTTTAGAACTGGTTGTTGCCATTCCAAGGATATTCTGATCAATTTTGTGTCGCGGTGGATATAGTTTATTTCTGTGAGTCCCAACGATAGGTTTAAAAATTTATGAAACCTCTCCTTACTCCTTAAAGGGTAGATCTTATAAAATCATACACATTTGATATTTGACTCCTTTCAAGTATATTACATCAGTTCCATTGTCTAATATAATATGAATTGATTTGAAATCCCTGAAAAAAAATAATAATAATAAAAAGATTAAACGAAAATAACAATTTTACTAAACACAAAAAACTGACATTACAAGGAAATAACATACAAGCTACTAACAAAAAAATAAGAAATTGAAATATCAATAAAAGTTGAAAAATAAAAAATATTATTAAAAGAAATGAAAAATAAAAATAAAGATTAAAAGATTCCAAACCAAGTTACGTCACGACGTTTCGATTGTTAGTATCCACAATCG
>WOGP01006762.1:0-12174 GCA_015342065.1 Leptinotarsa undecemlineata | reverse complement strand
CACAAACTAACTGCCAAGCCAAATTTTCATTATATCTATCAATAAAAAAAATTTCCATATGTCGCGAACTTTATGTGTGACACTGTATATAATGATATTTTTATTACTGATTGAGAATTTGTTTTTTATTTTATTTTTGAAATAAACTTGAAATTCGAAACTTGAACTTGAAACTTGAATGAACAATATATAGGCAGAAAAATAATTTGAGATTTTTTGGTTTTTCCTATAGATATATCTCCAGAACCAATAGAGCTATATTCGATTGCTTTCCAGTATTGAATAGGTCTCTAAAATAGGCAACTTTGCCATAATTCAACCGATACTCTCTCTCTTATCGTTTACGAGATCCCCCTGTACAGAAAAGAATTTGAATAGCCCTGTATATGAGTGAAACATTTACAATTTTCGTTTCATTTGGAACTATTCCACCTTTGAAGGATTTGGAAATAGTATAAAGTGAAATTGGTGATACTTCAGTTTTGACTGTCTCTACAAATTTTACGGAAACTATCTCGAATCCACATACTTTGTTAGGATTGAGTTTATCAATAATATCACCTATTCCAGATATATGAATTGGTTTGAAAAATTTAGATGAAATAATTAAAAAGCCATCAGATATTTTTGTTGAATCAAGTCTAGTGTTTGATAGTTCATCATCTATTGTAACGGATTTCAAGCGGATCATCAATATTTATACCATTCAGATTCAAACCAAGTATTCTGATATTGAAAACACAATTGTCAGAAGTTGTCCATATCTAACAGAAATTCACAAAAAAGTAAAAAGATGAACAATACTATGCCTGAAATGAATTTCTGCACGCTATTAACGAATCCAGCACTGAACATACCTCGCCAGAATTTTCACTTTCCGCAAAATTCCTAATTAATATGCCACGGCCATTCTCTTCAACAGAGCTGGGATGAAATATTGTCCCAATTTATATGTCCAGCTTTAATCTTGATAAACAGCGAACCGTTTCGACGCTCTAAACAAATAAAATATTTCGGTGGAGAGGATTCCTCGATTAGTAGTAAAACTTAAATTTTAATGTTAATTATGAATTGATGCATTAAAATATTTCGTGATCTGGAACTTACAAAAATCACTTCTTCCCATTCAGTTGGTACATACCTTACAGAATTGAATCAAATATTATCTATATGAGAGTTACACAATATATAGACGGACAGCCCGTGACAGAAATTTTGACCCCAATTCTTTTTCAGAGGACATATTTACATCCACAAGCAACAATATACTGCGTTGAACGAATTTTTTCCCATGTTACACATGCTTAAACGTCAACTAACTCTAGTTTGCATAAAGAAAATCTTCTTTGATCTCCATTTTACCGTCTGCCATTCATGCGACCGGAAGGCTAGGTTACGTAACCCACGAAAAAATAATTGGCAGGCGGTAACATGGTGTTCTGGCTAAAGCATGAATTTTTTATCTAACCAAAAAAATGATTAGTTAAAATCAATTTTTCACCGTCTGCCAAGCACAGCGTAGACTAACAGTAGCATGAAATGAACGAATTTTCACAAGGCAGATGGTTTTCCGTTGTATTAATGATTCATAGGCATTAGTTAATTAACGATTTTTTACAGTGTCTCTGAACCATGTATAAAACTCGATAAGATATAAACTTCAGCTGTTTGTCAAAAAGAAAAAAAAAATAAAGTATTTAAAATACAGAGATAAATTAATGGCAGACGAATATACCGTGTATATACAACTGAACAATATTTTTTATTTTTGTTAAAAAAAGTAATAACTTCTACTGACATTTTTGTTCTCGTGTTTATACAACTGAAAAATATTTTTTTATTTGCAGAAAACAAGTGGTAACTTTGACCAACGTTTTACTTTCTGCCGTTGTTTCCTTGCAATATATAATTATTAGGTAGACAAACTGTCAATTATCAGAAGAATCGACATTGTTTAGACGAACGTGGTAGACAATTTGTGATGACACAAGTGTCAATATTACTTCACAATTCAATTTTGGAAACAAATACAGATTAATTAATGCCACATAAATTGGCGGGGCTCTTGGCTTTCAGCTTTGCGCTAGTTTATCTGCATTCTATGCCTTAACCGGCTATTATTTTACACCAGATTTTTACAAAAAATGTAAAAAAAACCTTTGTTGATTTTAATGGAAAATGAAAAGTTTCAAAAAGCTTTTGCAGACTTGGCAAATCCTTTTTGGTTTCCGATACTGGACCAATAATCTAAAAATTTGTATTCGGTATGTTGCAACAACCAAAATTAATTTATCCAAAGCCTCAAGAATAAAGCGAGAGTTCGGATATTTGAAAGACATTACGGAGTGACAGATGACATGGAGTCTTTCAAGAAACAAGGTTCATCGTTTGACGCATCCAATCTACCACCATGTGCCAGAGAGTTACAGTAACAAGTTTAAAGAATAGCATATATATAAATTATGTGGACCAATTCTTTTGAAAAAATTCCATATTAATTCGACCCATTGAATTATAGCTGGCATCACAATGATAATGGACAGTATAGATTCAACTGGTTCAAACGACTGTATACGCTTGAAAACATTCAAAAAAATTATATCAACATCTGCAGGTATATCAGTATTTAAGAAATTATGAGAACTCAATAAAATGAAAATCCAGTATGAAAATATCGAAAATACTACCTTACGTAATCAATCGAGATTAAATAAATGTAGTAGCATATGTTCACGTATCGTTTAAATAATTTTGCACTTTTTTACATTCTTTGAACTGTATCACAAAAATTGATTATTAGATTGCTACCTTATTTTTTGCTGTGTATCCTACTGAATTTCCTCAGCCCAATGATAAGGAATTGTCGGCTTTCGGAAATGATTGATGATTGATTTGAATATTTCTCAAGAAACCATTGAATCAGATTAAAGTTATTTAGTTTTAAGTCGATATTGGAATAAAAATTTTGTTTATGTATTTCTAAATCTCGTACATTCAATATTATTCATTCCCAATTAATCAAAACAACCGTTGAAAAAATGGTAATAGAAGTTGCGTCGTTTTAAGGGTGTTCTCCACTAAAATTGATGAAAATCTTTTATGAAGTAACATTGACGCTTGTGTCATAAAAATTGTCTACCACTCTCGTCTAAATACGGTCTATTCATCTGCCAATTGACAGTTCGTCAATTCAATAATTATATATTGCAAGGAAACAATGGCAGACTGTAAAATGTTGGTAGAAGTTATTAATTTTTTTACAAGTTCATTCGCGTCTGTTTATACTTGAAACATTATTACACCGGCAAATCGTCTGCCTTGTGAAAATTCGTTCATTTTATGCTACTGTTAGTCTACGCTATGCTTGGCAGACAGTAAAAATTTTATTTTCGTTAACCATTTTTTTTGAATAAATAAAAAATTCATGCTTTAGCCAGAACACCATGTAACCATCCGCAAATATTTTTTTGTGGGTTGCATAACCTAGCCTTCTGGTCGCATGAATGGCAGACGGTAAAATGTTGGTTGAAGAAGTTTTTCATTTATGCAAACTAGAGTTAATATTTAAGCATGTGTAACATGGGAAAAAATCGTTTAATGCATGATACTATTGCTTGTGGCCGTAAATATTTTCACTGAAAAAGGCAGACGGTAAAAAATGGGGTCAAAACTTCTGTCACGGGCTACGGGTCCAATAGTGTAGGAAAGAGTTAAGAGATGAAGTTTCATCTGAATGGAATCCAGCCTTTCTCAATGGCGGACTTCAAAGTTTCAGAATGAACCTCAAAACGATGATATGGACCGCTCGTGGTGGAATCAAATGTGCCAAGTCACTTGAACACTTCAAGTGAAAGTATATATTGAAGAGACACAAACCTCCAACCTTTTTTCGAAGTTCCAAACTATCAAGGTTGCAAGTGATGCTCGTGTCTCCACTCAGGCGGATGGCTCTTTTCTGGATGGAATCCAGCAACTTCAAAGTATTCTTAGGGGCGGAACTCCATTCATGAGCACAATACTTCAAATAAGGTCTGATCTGAGCTTTATAAACGTTTGCAAAGTTGCTGAGGTGTGTACAGTTTTCTGGTACGGAACAGTGTTCCAAGCTTTTGAGAAGTAGCTTTTGTAATTTCAGCGACAAGATTGTGCCAAGACATATTGGTGTCCATTTTCACCCTCAACACACTTATTGAAACAGAATGCGGAATCGTCTGACCTGACATTATTATATCCTGTTCGGAGACATTTATCATTTTGGAGAAAACCGATGCCTGGGGAACACCAGCGTTGATGGTAAAAGTATTCGAGAGATATCCGTCGACGGCCACTTGCTGGGAACGTTCTTTCAGGAAGCTGGAATCGAAGTTTGGCCAGAAAATCATCATGCCACACACGGTCAAAGGCCTTGGAAATAACAAGCGCATCAAGTTTCCTGATTGCGTTATTTCAAATATGGGTGACATACATCAGCACCAATTTTGATAGTATTTCTAGATAAAGCAATCGAATTCATGTAACGGTTGAAAAAAGTCTACCCAGAAAATAATGATAACAATAATAATAACCACCAGAGCAAAACGATATTTGTCGTGGAGTTTTCAGCTCCTGGTGAGACGAATGTCGTTCGTAAAGAAAAGGAAAAACGGATAAAATATCGGGATTTTCTCTTCGAACTACGCAGACTCTATTCAGACCACTCTGACAAAATGGTTGTTCTGATTCTTAGAGTACTTGGTGGAATGATGCCCGCTTTACTCTTAAATCTCAAAACCTTACCGGCTTGTCGCACTAGGACAGAAATCTTAGCCGGACAGATGAAGAAGGCTGTCATTCTTAGCTTACTGCGCTTGCTCAGGGCAACTAATTCTCGGATCCAATGATCACTCACCCCACGGTGTGGGGAGTGGTTGATGGTTGATAATGCTGATGCGTCCTCCTGAATGTATCGTGTCTTCAGAGGATACGGCTTGACCAGCGCATACTACGGTGAAAATAATAATAATAATAATAACAGGTAACAAGAGGTAACAGCAGTGAGAAACTCTTTCCGCGGCAAGTATCAGCACAAATCAGAACAAAGTCGCAACAAATATGCTTTCCGTTTCAATCTTACTCTACTCGTTTGGAGTAGTGAAGTGGACTTGGAAGGAGCTGTATCGACTCGGCGTAAATACCCGAACAATGATGCATTTCTATAGGGATTTGCATTCTAAATCGTCCGTTCCGGTTTTACTTCCCCCGACAACAAGGATGCCGTGGACTTTTGAGTTTGAAGTGTCTACATGACAGAATGGTACTGGATATAGCCAGTAAAGTCGTCAGGAATTCGGATCCCCTTCTTGCATGATCTGTGACTATGAGAGAGTAGGGATCGGTGTGTTTCTTTTTAGGGCAGCTGCCCGAGCAGCTGATTAACTCGGTTTAGTTTTCGACACTGAACGAGGTGACCACAACTCTGTCACCGAGTTGGAACTCGTTCAGCAAAAAGCTCATATAGAACACAAGGATAAGCCATAGCATGGGATCTTCTTCAATAATATTGGAAACCTTGGCATATCAAAGCGCCTGACTTTCGCTTTCCTCAGATCGAGTGGGCTGAAGTCGGGAACAGAGGGGTTCATCATGGTTTATCAGAATGGTTTCTTCAACACCTTATTCTACCTCCGTCAAGTTATGGGTATAGAGGTTATTGAGAAAAGGTGCAAGGCCTGCCGCGAGGCGCTTGATACCCTAATGCACTTGCTGTCAGCTTGTCCAGTGTATGCGGTCAATTGAATCAGGTTGTACTCTGTTGACGATTTTTTTATGCAATCCAAAATAATTGTTACTCTATGAAATATTCGATGAAGAAAGCTAATTTAATAATTGAATATCTCACTTCAATACACAGGTTAATGTAACTGTAAAATGAACGAAAAAACTCAAATATTTATTGCACATCCTGAGATTTTTCAGAAGCATACATTTACTGTAATAGAATGTAAAAATAATGAACGTCGAACATTCACTAGAGCCTAAGAACCCGGTATCCATAATCTAACAAAGACTGTTGTGAAGCTTCGACACAGACTACTGAATGAGAAATCGCTGGGTCTCTTCGAAGCATTGACTTCAGGCAGACAATTAGATAATAGCAGAACAGGATACAAAAGTGTTTTTGATTTAATGATATAGTGCTGCTTTGAAAGATAGTGTTGCTTTGATTTTTGAAGTTCGGTTTTGCAACAGACCACCGCAGAAACCGTTATTTATTCACTTGGGGTTGTTCTTATTAAGTTTGAATGTTGTTTCCATGACCCAGTAGATGACCAAGTTTGCTCATCTACTGAGTAGCATTAATGAGATCAATAACAGATTATTATTTGTGTCGTACTGCATCATACATTGAATACTTTGGTCAGCTTGAAGTAAAATTGATGTTGAACCTTGGATCTTCAACACATTTCCGTTGGAACCGTTGTTAATATTTAATGAATGAAGATTACGTTTTCTGTCGATTCCAAAGATAGTATTTTCATGAAAGGAGTTAACAATTATCTATGGAGCTCTTATTATTCGCTCTAGGAGTAATTAGACTATATTTGGTAACCATGGTTAATATATAATGAATGAGAATAACGTTTTCTGCTGATTCCATATATAATATGGAGAAGTTAACAATTTTTAATGTACCTTTCATCATTCGCTCTTTGGAATTATTGGTATATATTCGTCTTTATTTTGAAAAAAAAACTTTTTATCACTATAAGTAGTTGCATTATCAGTTGTTGCCAATAATAAAAGCGAAAAATAAGATTTTGTTAACACCAGTTTGCCTGAGTGATGATGCAATCAAAAAATAAAGAAAATGAAATAGCATATAAAATTGTCTTTGCTAAAGCTCTACAGTATTTAATGCTAGATTTATTTGCGAATCGTTAACACGCTTTTACGATGCCATAAGTCTTTACATCGATTTTATTGTTATTACAACATATCTAATTTCCGACATAAAAAACAATTAAATCGTTACGCTGAATCATATGTTTCTGTTAGCGGAACAAACTCATTCCTTCACTTTAGTGCATGGTATTTTACGATCAGTATTCATTTTGAGCTTCTCTTCATACAGTATGTTTGGAAAATTATATATTTCTTGATTTCAGCAAGAAAATATAGGGAAAATTATATTCACTACTCTATGTGCGGCTGTAATAACAAATCGAGTGAAAGTTATCCGCGATAATAATTATACAATTTTCATAAGATAACCTTTATTTAAGACGCATTTCGCTTTACGGTAGATTTATCATTTGGACTGGAATTTTATCAAACAATAAACAGTAATTAGAGAACTGAATGAGATGAATGGATAATTCTGGTAAAGAGAATAGATTTAAAAAAAATATAAATATGCTGAGTATGGTAAAATTTGATTAGATTAATGATTGATTTTAACAAATAGATAGACTGATAGAGTGTGTCCAACCATTCAGCAAAATATTCTCTCCCCTTGTCTGGTGAGCTCTATCTAGCTGACTTTATCAAGATCATCATCACACTCATTCTTCTTCTTCTTAACGAAGCCGATTAATTTGTATGGTGAGTGGTCTTTCAGCTCAGATGATAAGATTACGGCACTGCCAAACTCCAAAATCTGATTCGGTCTCCAGTGGGGCAGGCACAAAGTATGTGCTCTGCTGTTTCATAATTTTTCAAACAGACCACACACACTGCCTTCCAACAGTCCGAGTCTCTACATATAATTCAAATGACAGTAACCTTTGAGAAGGCCTGTTAGACATTGTAATTCATTACTACTGTAGTCCAACAACTGTTTGGTATCAATCTTCGAAGGGTGAATAGACGCCTTGAAGTGAGCCAATCGTGGACAATTCTGCCAGAACTCCACAAATCTTCTTGGTATCCAGGTGTTCAATCTTTATGTGGCAAAACCTAAAGAGATGCCACTGACAGGTTCTGGTCCGATAAGGCTGTTTGCCTCCCTTGCCTTTGCAAGGGAGTAAGCAGCCCCATTGCTGTCCAAGCCAGTATGGCCAGGAATCTAGACCAGAGACAATATGTTGAGTCTTCCTTTTGAGAAGAGTCGTTTTTGGCAATTTGCTTCCAATTTATACGTTGCTCGGTAGGAGCCAAGAGCTTTCAACGCCGCTTGACTGTCCGAGAATATTTTTACTGACTTGTGTGAACTTTCCGTTTGAAATACAGTCGCATAGGTTCCTAGGCAGGTTGATATCTCTATCCTGGGTCTGCGACTCAAAACAACTGCACCGGAAGCATAAGGTGTTTTTGATCCATCTGTGAACCAACAACTTGATATTTCCTTCTCTCGAGCATCCAGTCTTCTCTACTTGGGAACAGTACTTTATACGACAGTTCATAGTTGAAAGTTGGATGCATAAAGTCAGAGGTTATTTCCAGAATGCTGTGACTTCGAGTGTCAACAACAGTCTGTGACACTCTGCATTAAATTGATTTGTGCAATTGGCAATATGCACAATCTATATGCAGCCTATCTTTCCTCTCTCTCTATAAAAATGTGGAGAGGAGGTAGATCTGGAAGGATCTCCACGACCGCTGACGGTGTGGCACTGATGACACCAGTAATTGCACTAGTGATGGCCTGATTAGCCTGTCTCTGTAAGCCAGAGAGCTTCACCTGGGTCGTTTTCTGTAGAGACTTCGGCCACCAGAAAATTGCATCATAAGTGACCGTTGGTCTTACAATCACCAATATCAACAAGAGCATGTCGATATGATGTAAAAATTTCTTCAGAGGAATATTTGGAAATTTATAGCCTATGCAAACGTTAATTTTTCTATTCCAGTTACTCCAATAATTCTGTTCTGAAGATACACTGCTACAGCATCTATCCATCCAAAATCCTGTTAGTTCATTCGCCTTCACCATGGTGAAGGTCCAGCATTCCTTGCTGATGATGAAGCCAATATACATAATTATCTCCTAATTAGTATTATCAGTGATATACCTTAAATCATAGAGGATACATGTAAAATCAAGGAATAAGATCATAAGGACGATAAGATAAATTGTTTGAGATACACATAACGGGTGTGAAGGGTAAGGGGTTTAAAGAGAAGTGAACGACTAGGGTGGAGCAGTAGTGGAGAATTCTGGATGAATAAGTGACGCAGCAGTGTAATTTAGGGATAAAACAATATCGATATGTTCATGGGGACGGGAAGAGAAATCTCCAAAGAGTTCTAGTGTACCTCAACATGAAGTCAGGTAGATAGAGCTCACCAGTGATAGACAAGGGGAAGGAGTAGTTTGCTGAATGATTAGACACATTTCACTTCACACGGTTCACAATAGCAGAAATATACCAATTTTAAATGAGAATGATAACACCGTTTTCCACCTATCTGAATGAAAATGAAGCCGCAGGCAATGAAAACTGCATCTACTGTAGGAAACTGGATAGATATAGCTGAGCATACCTGGTTCCGATGTTAAACATGAGAAGATATAGGCAAGAGAGAATTGAAAATAGGTTTTCTCATTACTTCCAAAAATGTTTATAACATAGCTTGAAACACTCAAAAATATTCAAGATTGATCGAAAAATTTAATGAAAATGAAGGAGGAAGAAAGAAGCGATAGACCGAGACAAATCTGGATGAGGGAATAGTCCAAACATCAATTTGAACTCTTCATCTGAAATTATGCTCCAAAGTAGTTATGGAAAGGACCACACCAGTGCTAAAGAGAGGTTTTGGTGGGTAGGCTGCGACAAGAGTCACAGTGTCATACACTTCGAGCAAAAGTTTTCCCTTAAGGAAAAAACTATGAAGTAGAATTCATTTTGCGGTATACATTAATTTGTAATATGAAAATATTACTCCTTATGATATCAGAACAATTGGAATTTTATGTAGGTTGGTATCTCTCATGATTTTCTCAACAACCGTTTATTCAACGTATATCAAAATAACTAGGTCAGATGATACAACTATTTATTTATTCACCCAAATCTTAGAAAACATTATTACCTGGTGGCAGCTTCGTACAGCGATACCATAATCCTGTTTTTTAACTGCAACTTATTGTTTCAGATGACCCCCTCGTCTTGAAGCCGTTATCTTTTTTATTTGTCCAAACTGGCCCATCAGTTTTGGATCTCATACCCGCCGCCGGGGGCGGGAAGCTCCACCAGCACAAAAGAAAAAGAGAAAACTCAAGACGAGGAGAAAAAAACTACATCTAAGGAACAACGTCAGCTAGAACACGATATTGCGGTCAAGGTAACTGTTTCATAAACTTTGTCCTCATAATTGGAAACATTGAGTTCGTTAAGTTAACGGATAGAAAAATGTATATCTGATAGCCAAAGATTTACTGCTCAAGTTAATATATTTCAGTTTCCATATCAATTTGTATCATCAAATATATTTCACAGACTATGCAATGTAACAATATACTTCATTCAATTCAATATACTAATTCATTCGAAATGGTACATTGTGTAATGTAATTAATTGTTATTCCTCGTTTGACTTCTTCATGCCGTTGTCTACAAAATTTATTAACATACTTGGTTCTGCTTTTCTGTCACAGCAAGAACAAAAAAGCTATAAAAGTTTCGGTTTTAGAAAATTGCAGTAGCAGATGGAGGTGTGCAGAATGAAATTTATGAAGCTTCTGAGTGGAGTCATAGAAATTAAAAACATCTACCAGTATAACTATCAATATTTCAATCTTTTCAACCACATGCGAGCTCATTTCATCAATAGGTTTGCAAGAAGGAAGGAGTTTTGCAGGAAATAAAATAATTATATTTAACTTAATTTAATTTGTCATTACGTGTAGAGTATAACATCGTTCAAATATCTGCCACAACTCCTCTGAGTGGAGCGTATCCAAAAGACTCTGGCGCATAAATCAGGCTGGATTTGACCGATGGCATGGGTTATTTTAACTTTAACGATTGCTGTGGTTTGTGACTCATTTTCATATATCTGTGACTTGAGGAAATCCCACAAAAAAAAGCCTGAGTGGGGGTCAAATCGCATGATGTCGGTAGCCAGTTCACATCACTTCCACGTGGAATGGCCATGTCCTCAAATCGCTAGTGCAGAATATCCATTGTAACATGAGCTGTATGTTTCGTAGCGCCGTCCAGTTGAAACCACATGGCGTTGGTATCCAATTTAGGCCAAAAGGAGTTGGTAGTGGATTGGAGCTGCCAACTTCTCCAGAGCTCATTTAACGAACACACGTCGTTGTCTATGGTCATTTGAATTCAGTTCCTGGATCAGATGAACTTTATACGGGTGCACGCTCAAGTCTCGATGCAAAATTCGTCAAGTTGTGGTATGCGTAAGGTCGAGTTCTTGTGAGCGACGCGAAATCGACAGCCTCGGATTCACCTGTACACTCTCACAGATAGCGACTTTGCAGATACCAGACGCGAAAACAATAAATGAACTAGTGAATGGTGCGTAAAAAGCTGAAGTGAAACCGAAGCACCTGTGCAACGTCTTCCATATGAAAAATTCGTGGCAAGTCACTTCTTTTAACTGAATAGGTGAAATTGATTTCGTTTGGTCGGGACGATCACCAATAGACCGGTTTCGGAGTACTATTCCAGACGGAGCGACCAGTGTTAGTTTCCCTACTCCTAGAAAATGGCTTGGCCAATTTTTACGAAGTTTTATATGTGCATTTAGTAGGTCTGATAATTGGTTCCAATCTATTTTTCATATCCCTCAGTGCTCCAATTCATAAATTTTTTTTTCTATTATTTTGTCAATTTTTTTTGTGATAATTTTTCCATGATGTGGCATTTGGCACCCTTCTATCATCAAACCTCGTTTTTAAATAACCAACTCAGTAATTTAATAGATTTTAACCCTGATCATAGATCAATTATTCCCGCCAGGCATCTACCGGTATAACTTCTCACTCAGTAAACGGAGTAGGGATGAGA
This sequence comes from Leptinotarsa undecemlineata, assembly GCA_015342065.1. Classification (NCBI taxonomy): domain Eukaryota; kingdom Metazoa; phylum Arthropoda; class Insecta; order Coleoptera; family Chrysomelidae; genus Leptinotarsa; species Leptinotarsa undecemlineata. The sequence continues at coordinate 223 of WOGP01006762.1, read as the reverse complement.
ACAAAGCCGGTCTTCTGTCTCACTCACACAATAAGCCACACACAGATAATTATACGTAGGCAAACCATCTAGTTCATGGTTGCACAGACTTATGAAGACTAGGGGCCACTCGGGCAAATCATGAATTGATGGCGGGCCGGCCGCCAGAAGTATAGGTAATTAAAGACAATAAAGAATTGATAATAATTTATTAAAATTCAAAAAGAATTTATTAATTTGAAGC
>WOGP01006761.1:0-12174 GCA_015342065.1 Leptinotarsa undecemlineata | reverse complement strand
ATAGAGTTACTTATTTGCAAATTGATTACTTCCTTCCTTTCTTTGGAAGATTCCCTTATCCTCTTTTTTTGTATCAAGATGGAGTAGTAGAAAGCCAAAAACTTTCTTTCCCAAAAATTAATCACTTCTAAAAAATATAACCCCTTCAATACAAATAAAATCGATAATTGTGAACATTCTTTTTTTTAATGGAATTCATCAAAAGTCATTATTAATAAACTGATGAGAAACTATGACACAACAAAATGTAGGCATACATGGTCTGCTACCCGAGCGAAGTCGAGTCGGAGTAACTATGTTTCAGAAAGATATGGTGAATTTGAAGAAAATATGCTTGGGAAATTGAAATGGCTGTAGAAAGTGTTGAAATTGAAAAAAAAGTAGGGGATTCATTACCGCTTTTATATCGATTACGAATCTTCAGTTCCGACAAATCGATCTATTGCTATTCGTGCTACCAGCATTGAAATATAAATTATAAAGTATAAGACCATGATGATTATCAGCAAACGTTGGCTGTCTAATCGGTACCCAATAACAGTTTTAATTTATTGATTCTGTTGGCGATAACAAGTTTTTGTGTTGCTTTGGTCTGATAATTGATAACGTTAACCGCTGCTAACTGAAAACATTAACGGAGTGGTCATTTATTCCATACCTCTTACTTCGAACAAATTGTAAGTGGTAAGAAAAACGGTTTCACTACGATACTTTCAACTGATGGAATAAAAAATGAAAGTTCTACTATGGAACCGTAGTCATGAGAATCTACTTTTAATATAACTAACAAAAAAGTATTAGTATTTGACTTATTCTGCACTGAAATTATTTGATAATTTCAACTATTTATATTTCCATTTGAAGGAAATAACAATAATAATTATAAACGCAATGTTACGGTTGTTTTGAAAAATAAGGCCTACATCAGAAAATACTTGCTTGTTTGAATTGACAATGTTTCATGATGAATTTAATTAGTTCGGACTTCTATTGTCTGATATATAAAATGATTTGAAATCCCTGAAAGAACTAAAAAAAAAGGATTAAATTAAAAAATGAATTGATAAAAATAATAATTATATTAAGCACAACGAATTGCCATTCCTAGATGCAGTGGTGAAGAGGACCGACACTGAGTGGGAAACATCTATATACTGAAAATCCACTCACACGGGACAGTATCTGAACCACGAATCCAACCATCATCAATCGACTAAAAGAGAAATCATCAATACTCTATTAGACCGTGCTTTCAGGCTCTGCAATACGAAGGAAGGTCTCGAGAGGAAATTAGACATTATCAAAAATGATCTTCAACGGAATGGCTATATACTCTAAAGTGATGGTAGAAAATACTTCGGCTAAAAGAAAGCAGTAGCCTTGCAAGGAAGAGAAAGCGTCACAACCAGTGCTTGCACTTTTCTACATCATAGGATTATCGGAGAGGATAAGAAGAATTGGTTCCAAGTACATCAGAACCTGCTTCAGATCTGTTAACACTATCCGTAGCAGCCTCACGAAAACACCACCACCAAACGCGGACTGCGATTCCAAGAATTGCATTTACCGGATACCCTGTGAGTGCGGAAAATCCTATATTGGTGGAACCAAGAGGCCATTGAATGTTCGCATTGTCGAGAACAAGAAACACACGCAGCGAAGAAAAACCAGCAAATCAGGAATAGCAGAGCATGTTTGGACCAATTAACATAACATCGAGTGGTCCCAAGCTGAGATCATACACAGAGAGGAACATTGGTTTAGGGGAAAATTTAAAGAAGCCGCATACATGTTGCCCAACAACGTATTCAGCCAAGCTAGCGTAGAGATACGTAACGTATGGAAACCCATCATCAAGCGAAAAATGCCCACTGTGATCTCCCACTGAACAAGTGAAGCGGAAAAAAAAGAAAGCGGGGATAAGTGAAAGTACTCGAATGACCCATAAATAGTCATCTCTCGGAGGAATCAGTCCAATCATTACCCGAAGACGATTATGGATACTAACAATCGAAACGTCGTGAACTAACTTGGCTTGGAATCTCTGAACTTTTAATTCTTTTATTTTTTGTTCAATTGTTTTATTTTTACTTGTATTTTATTTTACCATTATTTCAATTCAGCTTTTTTTGCTTAATATAATTGTCATTTACAGCTATTCGTTTTTTAATTTCTTCCTTTTTTTAATTCTTTCAGGTATTTCAAATAATTTTAATAATATGAGACAATGGAAGTCCGAACTAGTGAAATTCAGAAAATACTCGATTTTCTTGATCCTGAAACCTACAAGTTGCTCAAACGTGACACTACAGTCAAAATCCCGAAGGAAACCAACTCATCGATTTCTTCAATTTCAACTGAAAATAGACGCCAACTGAAGAAGTATGAAGTCTTCTGTATCTCTAGAGTAAGGAGGGTTAGTGTAAACCCACAGCACTAAGGCCAAATGTGACCCATTGTACATCCTCCCGAAGAGTTATCCTCCTAGGTCATCGTCCATTCTGTCTTTTCCAGGAAGGTGGACAGGTCACTGGGAGACATCTCCTTTATATCGGCATGTGTAGGCCAAGACTCGCCGAACACACACTCTCTTATTGACGATAACTCCAGGCACTCGTATAGGATATGCCTGACAGTCTCATCTTTCTGTTCATATATCCTGCATAGAGGTGTGTCCACTAGCCCCATATTATGGAGGCGTTTCCTTAGTTGACAGTGGCCAGTCAGAAAATCTACTGTTAAGCGTAGATTTTTCTTGGTCATCATCGGATATTTCTTTGGCGCCAGCTTTCCAGGGGCGCCCAAGATGATCCTGGCAATATTGCATCCTTTGATTCCATCCCATCTCTTTAGGGATTGAGCATGGGTGTAACATTTGGCTAGTTATGAAATTGTCGAAGTCATAAGGCCGTAGGTGCCACTGGGACCTAAAATTTTCAGTCCAGCCGCTTCGTTGGCTAAAGAGTTGGCAATGCGATTACCTTTACTCCTCTAATAGGGCTCGTCTGCTGTCAATGCAGATTGTTATGTTTTTGCCAGAGATTCCTTTCCTGGTTATTCCTTTTGTGATGATTGGGATACCAGCCAGTTCTGTTTGAACCACGCTGGCGCTAGTCTAATTGCATTCACCGCTTTTTCAATTGGTACTAAGATATATGATGGTATATGGTGATACCTGATAAAAATCCATGAAGTATTCAAGTGTGAGTTTCAAACGGAAATTTTCTACAAAGCTGGCTAAAGATATTTGAATCTAAATATTTTTGTCAATAATTCCAAAATTTGCCTCAGTGCGCGGAAATTGCATCAATTATATTAGCGATCATTTTGCATTTCAAATGAAATCTTTGTCCTCATCCAAAAAGCTAACAGTGAGCAAACAAGTTGGTTAGAGAAAGTTTGTGAGGGTCAAACCAAATATTTGGAAAGTCAAATATCAAAAAGAATCTGAGATATTAACTTAAAAGTTGAGGCTACCGCTGCTGATGCTGAAAAGTTGAAACGAAAAAACTTTTGGATGCAAAGGAAATTAAGAAAAAATAATATTGCAGTTTTTAGTCTTGATATAGGAAAGGATTCCTTAATATAAAGTACATAATCTTAGTTGAACAAGGCACTAGACTTGAACCTTTCTGAGGCTGATATTAACAATATATTTGTTGCTGGAAAATCATAAAAGCCCCCTATTATAATAGAGTTCCTTTATTTCTTGCAGAAATCTTTGATTTTCCCAAACATTCATAAGTTAAAAGGATTCCAAATCGCTATCGCAAATGATTTATGTCCCGCAGATAGAGAACAGCAGGGTGTTTTGAAAATTCATCTGAAAGGAGCAAAGGAACAGAATCTTGAAGCTGCCATCAGAAATCACGAACTTATCATCGGAGGTGTATCTTACACTGCCCAAGATCTGGAAATAAGAGAGTCTGGTTGTGCAGGAGGCAGGGAAAAAAAGAATAAGAAACTAGCAATTCTCCTGTTCCTAGTGACGCAACTTCAAATGGGAAAGATGAAGAAAACTAAAACGGAGAAAGATTACTCTTTGCCCGAACAAAACTATCAGTGGTGAAACAGAATTACACGCAGTCAGAAAAAGAACTGATAAGTAGGCTGATTTATTTATTAATTGTTGTCATCCTTCACTTTGAAGTACATAAATTTTTCAGTTAATAAGTTTGATCTACTTGTAACTATTTACTTTTATTTTTTTATATATTATGGTTAACTAAATATAATATAGAATGACAATAAAATTTTGCCATATTAATGCCAAATCAATTTTGTCCAACTTTATTGATTTCAAAAATTTTGTATATAATAAATATGTCATAGCTGTCTCAGAAACGTGGCTTCACGCTGATATACTGAACTCAACTATGGAATTACTAGGGTATAAGTTATATCATCGTGACAGACTTGGAAAGAGAAGAGGTGGCTTGGCATTGTATATCAAAAATACTCTGAAATCAAGATGTATACATTATAACTACGTGGAAACAGAGCAACTTTGGATAACCTTTGATTTTAAAATAAATCCACGATGAGAATATCCGTTTTAAAAATCAACTTAGAATTCCTCGTTTGAAAACTTCACTTTTCAAGCCATCTTTTTCTTACAATATGGCCAAGGTTCATAACTGTATACCTACAGAAATGAGAAATATTTCTCCATTTGCATTTTACAATAAGTCACCACTCTTATTGCCACTGACAAATTGATTATAGATTAGTTTGTGTGATCTGATATATTGTATTTTCTTTATGGTAATTATAAAATTCTCTAAATATATATTTGTACCTTACATAAAATTTTCAGTTTTCCTGTATGATCTGGGAAAACGTTTGGAAAATCATTTTTTTCTAGGTTTAGCGGAAGAGCGCGTCTTTTCCATAACTCACCTTACCGTTAAGACCGAAATATGCCTTTTGCCGGACTACCATATAAGTTTGTATTTTAAGATTGTATTAAGATTCTACTTCATAATTCTATTTTGTAGTCTGTGGCAATGAAATCTATTATTATTATATACTTGACGAACTTATGAAGTATCAAATGTTTCATAACACCAAAACAGCTAAGCACCATCAGAATATGCAAATGATGGAAATAATTTTGTAAATAGAATTATACTACGAATATCGATTCCAACATGTTGGGAGTAATATCATAAACCAAGATATTGGTAGTGTTTTTAAAATTATTCGGCCAATAGCAGAATCTTATGATACAGTACTGCATATAGAATAATATTTATCTAACTAAAACCTGACAGCGAATCGAGTTTGTTTGAAAAAACGCATCCGTATCAAGAATTATGAACTGCTCCTCGTACACACCCTCGTCTAGGCAATTACGAAACTCGAATCCGGTAAAGTTAATGAATATGAGTTGCGCACGCCATCCGAGCCACAAAGACTTAAGCGGCGAACGTCCAAGGTCGCAATTGAAGATGAGTCTGTGACTTCTAGCAAGTGTACTACATCGTTTGACTTTCGTAGAAATCGTTAACCGACTGATAGTCCGGGAAAAGTAGAATGGTTTTCAGGTGGATAATTACTGATCTTCAAATAGCATATTGGGATTCTAAATCGTTGAGGTTATAGTGTACTGATCTAAAGAGAATCAATGCATGCTGAATAAACGAGTCGTAATTTATATCTAGGAAATACCAATAATCAATTGTTAGTTAAACTTTCCATTTTCCAAAGGACATGTTCATGCAGAAAAAATAAGAATTATCAAATAATACTTTTTTTTTTGACTAGGAAGAAAAAAACGTATGCTTCTTTGGACGCCCTACAGAAAAGATAACTCAAACTAATCTAAGTAGTAACTATTTAATATTGAAGTTGTTCAACGTGGGAAAAACTTATTACTTGATATTTGGTTATTATTGAGTTATTACTTGAATTTTACTTATGTTATAATGATAATGTAAGGAAAGTTTATTAATAAAATCTTTTATTGATTATTTTGTGTATGTACATCAATTATAGCAACCATAAGTCATTTGTTGAATAATAATACTAATAATGTTCTTACACAAGTATTATCATACATTAGTATCATCATTTTTGAGCCACGTTTCACATAATCAAAGAATATTATGTGCTTGCTGGTAAGAATTTCATAATACTGTTAACAGAATATGCTTATCGCACGCTAAACACTCAGCTTCTGTGACTGTCTGACGAGACGACGCTGACGTATACATGAGAGAAAGGAAAGCCAGACGCGCCGGAACGCCTTACGTAACGAAGAGGTTTACCCTCCAATAAGAAGCAATCACTTCAAAAAGCGTCAGTTATATTGTTAAATAATGAACTCTATATTCGTCCTCCGAACCATTCACAGTTGACCAGATAGATTACTCAAAATCTTCGAGACAAATCATATATTAGCAAATCCATTACTTTCCATTTGTGTTTGAAATATTTTCATTCGTAAGTGATCCTTAAGAAATACTACATTTGACGAAAGGTCTGGGGCCTAACACATAGGTGGCGCTGTTCATCTGTATCTGTAGAGTAGGGAGGGTGAGTGTAGGCCCACAGTTAGGCCACATGTGGCCCATTGTACATCTCCTCGAAGAATTGTCCTCCTAGGCCATCGTGCATCCTGTCTTTACCATCAAGGTGGATAGGTCACTGGGAGACGTCTCCTTTATATCGGTAGGTGTAGGCCGAGACTCGCCAAACATACTCTTTTATTGATGATAACTCCGGACTTCTCGCATAGGACATGCCTGAGAGTTTCATCTTCCTGTTCACACATCCTGCATAGATATATGTCCACTAGCTCCATATTATGGAGGTGTTTCCTTAGTTGACAGTGGCCAGTCAGAAATCCTACTGTTGAGCGTAGATTTTTCCTGGTCATCGCCAGATATTCCTTTGGCGCTAGCTTTCCAGGATCACTCAGGGTGGTTATTCCTTTTGTGGCGATTGGAATACCAGCCAGTTCTGTTTGAACCACGCTGGCGCCAGTCTTATTGCATTCACCGCTTTTTCAGTTGGTACTAAAATATATGATGGAATTTGGTGATACCTGATGAAAATCCATAAAGTATTCAAAGAACACTATATTCCGTGGGAATTTTCTGTTTCCCAAAAAATCGCCTAGAATAAGTTAGTTATTAACCTTCAAAAGAAAGCTGTTGAAATTTCTGATATTCTACTCATAAGTTTGTGAGTTATTGTGATAAGAATGACACTGTTTTTGTTTTTTCAAAACAATGGATCAAAAACAATTTCGTGTTTTAATTTTACACTGCTTCTTGATGAAAAAAATACCGTTCAAGCGAAGCAATGGCTTGACCCCATTCCATCAAAAACAACAATTGAACGTTAGTGTGCTTCAAACGTGTTTGGAGAGACACCGATGATGTACAATGCAAAGGACGTCCAAATAAAGCAGTAATAACAGAAAACATAAAAATAATCCACAAAATTGTTTGGAATGATCGGAAAGTGAAGTTGCGTGAGTTAGCTGACACTGTAAAGTTATCAAAATAACATGTTGGCTTTATATTGCATGATCATTTGAATATGATAAAGCTCTGTTCAAAGTGAGTTCCGCGCGAGCTCACTATTAACCAAATACAAGGTCTTCTTGATTATTCTGAGCAGTAATTAGCCATGTTTAAATATAGCAAACCGGAATTTTTGCATGTGAGAATGGATAAAACATGAATACATGATCCATCACTTCATTCCGGAATCGAAACGATAGTCACCTGTGTGTAGACCAACTGGTGAACTGGTCCAAAGCTCCCGATAGCACAACAATCAGCTGGAAAGGTTATGGCGTCGGTATTTTGAGAATTGCGTGATGTAATCTTCATCGACTATTTTGAGAAGGGAAACATCAGCAACAGTGAATATTGTAAAGGTCGCAATTGCGAAGAAACGATTGCATATGGCACTGTGTCACAAGTTAACTAAAACAATGGAAAAGTTACATGAGTTGAACTTCGAATTGCACCAACATCCACCGTATTTGCCAGATTTTAATACCAACGACCACTGGCTGTTCGCTGACCTCAAAAAAATGCTCACTGGTAATTCATTTTTCTCGAATGAAGAGGTTTTTGCTGAAACTGATGCCTATTTTGAGGCAAAAGAAAAATCTTTCTACAAAAGTGGTATTGAAATATTAGAGCAACACTGGAGCCTAGCACTTTTCAGCCCATGAGTTAAACTTCTTCAAGATTGTTTTCAATCGTTATATTTCATTACACCGACATCCATTTTCAAGAAATAAGTTACTGACAGAAAACAAGAAGGAAAACAGGTCAGGTTACTGAAGAAAACTGGAAAAACATGTAATTTATATGCATTGACGAAAGATTAAGAATATGTATCAGTTTTGGAAAATGTACCTCTAGAAATTTTTTACACATTTGATGAAAACTATAAATCGTTTTCTCTTCGGAAATAATATCCAATGTATGAAAGAATCATTTTCAGAAAAAAAAACACGACGTTAACTTTGCATGTTATTCAAAATTACGTGCGAATCCACTATACCGAAAAAGGGTAAAATTCTTGTATTAAATGAAATGAAACCATTCATGAATGAAGCATTTTATGAAAATTATTTTTAGACAAAGGTTCGACATACTGATTTGTAAGAAGCTTGGTAGAGCAGTAAACTTGTGAATCAATGATCGTGGATTGAAAATCACGGACTGCAGTTTTTTATTCAAGAAACACTTGATTTTCAAACTATTTGGAATTAAAAAAAATAACAAATAATCATTTTTTTCTAATGCTGTTTTAGGTCACCTTTTATTAATACTCCTCCAATATTCTTCACAAATGAATTTTATTTTGACATTATACTGATATACCTATATCATGAAAAAATAGTCATTTCACGGAAAATGATCATTAAGCTTGAATGATTTATGATCTTTTTCTTCGACGTTCGTCCATCAACTTCATCTCAAGAGTTACAAGTTGGTTACATAAATTTCCTTCTTCAATTATAGCAAATTTCTCATGGGTGTGCATCTTTTTCGCAAATAATCTCCGATTGGCTTATTTCAAAATACAGATAAAAGTAATGTGTAATAACCTAAGATCGTGAACCTACCCTAATCTAATAAATTTCAAACTTCGAAACATTGTCGCTAGTGTTCTGTATGTGTTAATTTTGTCGTATCCTTCAATTTGAATTTTGTCTATAATCAGTAAAACGGAAATTGACATTGATATGACAACAAACCTAGCAAATTATACATATAGTAGTCGATATTTGAAATGTCCTTCTCCATACAAAATGTGAAAGATCAGGTCTTAATGTTTCACTATGTGGAGGAATTTACCCACTCGTTCTTGGCTGATAATAGCAGCGTAAAAACCGTTTCTTCCCACTGTGATCTTCATTTTCACTGATCACAGATAACATATGAATTGAATGGTGTGAGGAAACCCATCAGAAGTTGTAAATCTAGTTGACGACACCTTCCATAAAATTCACAATGCAGAAGACCACTATGAATTTCACACGGGGCAACATCTAAATTACTTTTCCAACCACCTTTATCTGCAATCGTTAGAATTTTGAGTGTATCCAATCTCTGTAACACGAAGAAAAGAAACTGATCCCATCAGGAGAAATCTTCGAAAATTTCGTAGAATAGAACTTGGTCAAGGGGCAACAATAAAGCCTAAGGAATAGATAAACCGTCAAAACTGGTATTATCTCTGTCCATGATAAGGACTGTCCAATTTTCGCACTATGAATTTTACATAAGACGCAGTTTACTACACGGTAGCTTCATCAGTTGGACTGGACTTGTTAATAAAATTCTATGATATTTTTCTATAATCAATGAAATGGAAATTGATGATTGTATCAAAATGAAACATAAACCTGGAACTTCTGGGGTAGAATAAATCCAAAACTTTTTTCAATCACCAGAACTGCTATACAATTCTCAACGCGCGTTTCACTAACCATCGTCGAGAAGTGTAGAGCAGTTCTGGTGATTGGGAAACGTGTTTGCTTTGGATTGATGCTAGTATGTTATAATCCCCGTTATAATCGATATAACTTATTATTTTCAAACGAGAAATGTAATGACTCAGGCCTCAGTGTTTCACCATGTGAATGATTTCATCAAACAATATCTTTGTGCAAAATAAGGGACTGTCATAGGTATCTTCACTTTCACCGGTTGAGGTTAACATATGGATCGAATGAGTTGAATCAAACTCTAAGAGTCATGCCTCTTTGACGACACCTCCATGGTATACAACCATGGAGACATGGAACTGGATACTTTTATGCAGCACCGCAACAGTGATATCTTCCATGATATTTACAATTCAGAAGCCCACAATGAATTCCTTTGATGATTAGGAAAACCGATCGCAGAAAACAACCACACAAAATTGTATCCAACCACAACCATCTCCTAAATGAGAACATCAGTAATCTGAATTTCATAAGTTTGGACTCCCATTGTCTATTATGTTATAAAATCATTCGAAATACCTGAAAGAACTAATACAATTGAGAATTAAAATGAATAGCTGAAAAAAACAATTTTATGAATGAAATAAAATACAAGTAAAAATTGAATAATTGAAAACAACATATATTTGTTCGATTCGAAATAGGCATTTTCATCATAAGACGAGCGCAAGCGTAGCTGTCATATTGAAATGGCGGTAATTCAAAATATTCGTACTGTTTTAATCAACAATGGCTGGGCAAGGAATATTATCTCTACGAACAAATGAATTATTGGAAAAAAACATTGATATTGCTTCACTTGTTTATAATTCAGTTGAGGCTCATGATTGTGAACAATTAAAAAGGTGGTTAAAACGTCATGGGCTTCCGCAAAAAGGAAAAAAAAATGAGCTGATCGAGATATTAGGTATCAGCATTTGTTTACTATCTAAAAACATATAAAAAATAGTATTTACAGTTTTATTCTTATTGATAATGTCAATTTATTCGATGTAATTGAAAACATATTTCAGTTGACAAGAGTATTACCTATAGAACTAATAAATGAATCATGCCATTAATCTTTTGAGGACATTAATTAATAGACAAATATGTAAACACTGAATTGAATATGTTTAGTATTTTTTATTAGAGGGAAATATTTAATACAACATTATATACATGAAATTTATAGTCAAAAATGCAATAAATGTTGAAATTCCTGATAACTTAAAGCCTTAAAGGATCAGGGTTCAGTTGGACCACTTTCTCCAATGAAATGTAATGAGCAAATATAAGTATGTATGTATCCTTGGTAACATCATCAATATATTTAAAGCCTCGATCACTCCTGCCACATTTTTCACCCATAATTCACATATCGAACATTTTGCAATGCTTTAATATGTAATTTGCTTGATGATTTGATAATTTTTTTTTGCGATATTCAACAAAGCTTTGAAAAATTTATAAAATAGGATGTTTTGGTTTTGAATGGTTTGTATGGTGTATCACTTTTACAAACTCCATAACAACACTGTTTTGTTGTTCCTTATCGTACAGATAACATAATTGGAATGGAATATAACAATTTTTTTCTGATTACCTTGATTTACTAATTTTTTTTTAACTTTTTTACAAATAATAAACTTCAATTTATATTTTAATTTTAAAACAAGAGTTGCGGGCTTTTTAACATGGTTGTTTACAAAAAACAGTACGGAAAAGGTGACTGATACTGACGCATGCGCACAAAAAAATGTGATGAAAGCCTATTTGCCCGATTCCTCTGAATAAGGAAGAAAGATTTTCTTATTATTCAGTGGGCTATGCTTGAACACAGGCAGTAAACAAATCTAAAAAATGAACTTTAATAAACGTTCAAGCCCGTCTCGGATATACCAACACAGTAGGTTGAATGGACTGACGCCTATCAGAAAACAGGTTTTTTTTGCATAATATGATTGCTACTTTCAGCCATTTAAAAAAAAAATTCAATGATATTGGTTCTTTCAGGGATTCCAAATAATTTAATATCGTAATAGCGAAATAGTATATCATAAAGTGGAATAATTAACAATGGTAACCCTTATATAACACACTATAGGTTAAGGATAGATAATTTTATTCATCTCCATAGATCATTTACATAACATGAGATAAGTCCGATGGTAGTCATATATATAAGACAAATATAGAAGTTTGTATTT
>WOGP01006760.1:0-12174 GCA_015342065.1 Leptinotarsa undecemlineata | reverse complement strand
GACAAGTATGGTTTCTCAAACGACTGATTCAATTCACGATGGAGGGATTCATTGAATAGGTTTGAAATTTCAAGAATAAATTACCCAAGGTTCAGGTCAATGTTGAGGAAAATATTGAAAGCAACAAGATTCAAACCAGGGAAAAATTCTAAAACCATTTATGGTTTTAGATAATTACTTCCCAAGTTTTGTTTTTATTTCTTTTTGCATTGAATTTTGAAAGCTTCCTGGAAACAATATCCACTTGAAATATTCAAGGTAGATATTGACAACCAATATAGACCAATTGATGAAAAACTAAATTGGCCTACTCTCAAAGAAATTCTAAATTCGAATACATTCATCAACGATATAACAAACAAAAAGGTGGACAAAATGTTCCATTAAGTAGTAACCAGTGTAATCCTTGTTTTCCGTAGGACCAGACAATGAAGATGTCTTATACATATCTTTTCCACGGCATCGTCTTGAGGAAAGCCTTGTTGAGTGCTCCTTTCTGATAATGAATTATCAACAGGTTTGCGATTACCGGTGATAAAAACTACCCATCGTGGCTTCCTCTACCTGTTTTTAGATTTGATTCTTGAAAGTGAAATCGGTATTCTTCAGGCAGTTGTCTGCTGAAACCATACTTGTTGTGGAACGTTATGATGTTCTCTACTGATTATCATAGTTTCATCTAGAGGTATGCTGGGGTACAAGGACTTTATGCCTAGACTGGCAAGGATATCTGTGATGTTCAGTTTCATGAGTTTTATTATATTCACCAGGTGTTTGGGGTTGAGTACATACGACTTTGCTCTGTTTCAGATTGAATAATTGTATTGTGGATTTTCGGTACACAGTACAGAGTAAAAAATTTGCTAGATTAATCGTGAAGTATGATTTTCTATTCAATTCCTCAACCTCTCGAAAGACTAGATTTTGGCTTGAGTGGATTTCTCTAAGTAGGTAGTCGGGTCTCTGCCCGATGGTTTGTAGGAATCGTCTTGAACGATATCTGTCATTTTTTTATTGTTGATTATGTTCATAATCATTGTCGCTTTGTCTGTATCTATTAATGTTTTAATGAAATTTTTGTTTTTCTCCAAGTTACGTAGAGCCTTTCTTTCTTTTCTTGATAATTTGGGTGGTTTTCATGTTTCAAGAACATGTGTAACAGCATGTCTCATATAAAAAAAAACGCAGAGGACATGTGGATTCCTTTTCCGATTGCATTCCAAGACAGCTTCCCAAATTTCTACTAACGCAGTTGTCAAACCCAAACGACCAACACCGACATCAAAACTCGACAAGCTAACTTGGGTGTCACACTATACGGTACTTATATATCGTTTGCTTACACAGTGATTTTCAAGTAGTCGTTTTGGTTTTTCGCAATTTGTCTTCAATTGAGGACAGTCTGCATGGTACTGATGATACATCTGATTTTCTTTTACTGAGAGTTACCTAACCTCAAAAATATTCTATGATTTCAGTATTTAAACGGTTTATCTTAGTTAATCTATATTTAATACTAAAGACTATAGAAATTTTCTTACGGAAAAGTTTCAACATTTCTAAAATCTTATGAGTGATACTATAAAAGAAACCGCACACAAACAACAAGTTGAATATCTGAATAAGGCAGCAATCACATAGTAGACATCTTATCACCGTCATATTTTTCAAAATATTCCTCATTTACAATCCTTCCGCTTTTTTTCTTTGAAACAATTATTCGTCGAATTTTCAATACTACCATGATTATATTATATCACTTGCTTTGAATACAAATCAAGAAGAAAAGTTTTAAGAAATATATAGCATTTTCTTCTTGAGACCACAACCATGAATGAGATCTCCGATCAAAATGTATAATTTTCATAATTTTCAATTTCAGGAATATGTGTGCGGTGACAAAGGCATAAAATGTGAGTGGGGACGAGCTATCAATGTTGCAAACCGATACGTGTATGCTAGCCAGCCCAACAGAGACAGGATTCTCATAATTTCCAAAGTACAGATGGTTGTTGTCGACGTTGTTAGTACTGATAAGTTTCCTGTGGAACTTCACCATGTTCCACATTTGGATCAAGTTTGGGTTCTCAACTGGAGGTCACCAAATGATACTGGGATTAAAACTATCCAGGTAAATACAACCAGCTTTCAAATTGAAGTGTCATACTTACAACTAGGTGAAAAATACTCGAAGAATAATCTTCAAAACTGACAACTTGTTTTAAATCTTCCCGTTTGAGGAGTAATTCCTTTGAAATATAGGGTAGGAAAAATCTTCATTCGAGTAACTTCATGTCTCAGATGGATGCGGTCCTATAATGGCACAAAGGATGTGCGAAATAATCCAGAATGTTCTTATTGCTATTCAAAAATATATTTTCTGATAAATTACTGAAATGAGGAATAACTACAAGTTCCTGGCTAATAATGGTTCAATATACATTTCGTAATTTTTCCTGAAAGATCCAGTTCCTATCGATTTTTTTCCATTCAGAACGACGTACGTTTTGGACATCTTCAGGCACTAAAATACTATTAAATCATATCAACAGAGATGTTTAATAGAGTTTTAGTTATATTTTTTCTAGTGATAACACTATGTTATTACAGTCTGCTGTACATGATTTAAATAGTGAGATGCCAAACTTTACATCGAGGACGAATGCTATTTTACTTTCGAATCAACTGCATCACCTTGTTATGAAAAAATGTTTGCAATAATCAGGTGTACACTGCTTATCGATTGACCCATGCTAGAAATCACACGTTGAAAACTGAGAAATTGTAGTCGTTATCTCACACAAGTTACAACTATCAACATTCATTCAGTTATTGCCGATATAAGAGGTACTATTTTGCAGCCAACGCATACACAATGGGCTCATTGAGGCTAATCTAGTTTTTTTATTGGAAATTATATATTATAAAAGTAAATCATCTCCCAATTATCCCACAAAATTTTCCGGTTTATACATATGTTAATTAACAACTGAGCTAGAGCAGTTGAAAATGTGATATCGCCCGTGGTATATCTTGACGTCACACCAGGCAACGAGCTTCGAGCGGTGGCAACCGGGCCTGTCGTTGAAGATTATGAATCGCTGCCATCATCGGATTTTGTTTCATTTGCTGGTTTGAACATATCCCGTGTTACGTATTTTTTAATCATTTTGTTTTTAAAAAAAGTTAGAAGTAAAGGACCATTATGTTTTCATCAGAAGACAGTTTCAGAAGAGCTTTCTGTATTTTCTACTTCTTTACAACGATTTCTTTTTTAGTGGTGTATAATATTTACGGTTTGTGTAGCTTTTGATCTTCAAAAAACCTGTTTATCAACTTGAATTCCAACATCAAAGGTATTTTCCCTGTGTACCTGCTTCATTAGACATGCTTTAATTTTCATCGATATCTTTGTTAAAAGTATTTAACAAAATTTGTTTTTTTTTAACAAACGGTGGAGCTGTAGATATATGGACCGTCGATCTATCAATCTGGCAATCAAATATCTGCGGAATTACGCCTAGTTTCAGTATGATCTTTTCCACTTTCATAGTTTTGATATAGGTACATGTAATTTTTTTTCTAAGTCGGTTTTAACCTGAAATTCAAAGTAGTTCTCAAAGGAAACTATGATTTTTTAATCAATTATTATTATTCATACTTACATTAAAATGATCTTCGCAAAAAAAATGCGTCCTCTTGGCAGATACACAGTCGGCCCTCCGGATAGCGCGCTGCCATATCTTTCGTGATTTTAAGTTACTTGGGACTGAAATAAAAATGTTGTCTGGTGCAGTTACCGAAGAATTCTTGCGTTCAGGAAAGATGTAATTCTTGTAATGTCCTTTTTTATCATTATTCATATTCACGCAGTTGTCACACTGTAGTAAACAACACACAACTTGCTTTCCACGGCTTTAACACACGTATCGTATCACCCCGTTTCGGTGAACACCACATTCAACTATTGACTTGAGGGGGAAGATAAAGGGTGAAAATTCAGAATAATTTTTGCAGATGTTCCATTTAGATGATGAACTCTCAAATAATGAAATAAAAAATAGTTGTTAAATGAGCCTATTAAAGATATCTGACGCAGATGCAGACGAAACGTTTCCGCCACGGCTTACCAGCCCAGATTTATTTTACTCTAATCATAGGAAAAATGTTTTGCTGGATTCATTCAACGGAAGGAATTCCAATACTACCTTTCACGCTTTTATAATCACATTTATTACTTCTTCTAGTTAAGGATCAACGACGTTTCACCTTTCAACGTTCGCTGATAAAAATGGATTATCATATATATTCACGCAATCATATTTTGCTTTTAGGTGATCAGAGATGCTGGGCAAAAAAGAAAACACCACACAGTACACCCCGAACCTATCGATGGTCAATTCGATCTTGTCACAGGACTATTCATACCTTCTCCTTCGCAGGTAATCACTGAAATTAATGTAAACATCAAGAATTCATATTCATAATGAGAGTTTCCACTCTTATAGACTTTATTATAAAGTGTATGATTTTTTGGGCAATCATTATTAAAAACTATTTTGCGTCTTTATTTTGAACCCTATTTTTCAGTGGATTTCTCAATTCAGCTGTTTATTTCTCAACCTGAAAATTTTCATCTCATTCAAGAACTTTATTTTTTTATCTTTTTTTTATCTGTCTGCCATTCAAAATGACATCTTAGTACCTGTATATTGAATGTTTCACTGTTCTACTCTCTGAGAGTTGAAATCAACTGATGAAAAGTTCGAATATTTTACAACGAAGCCTTAATGCAATCATACTGCGGAATATCAGGAATTATTCCACCGTAGATGAAGAAGAAATCGCACGAGAGGAATGCCTTGTTCTGTGGTGTAAACTGAGTGATCTACCAATGACTCAGTTTACTTTTGATAATAATCATTAAATGACTATAAATAGGAAAAACCAACGTGTATGCAGTATGTATTTATAAAATATTTTTTCTGTCGTTTTTCGTATCAAACTACGTTTTTTTGATACAAAATATATTGTTGTATTGGCAACACTTATCGCCTTATCATGTCATGACTTCGTGCTTCACAATCACTATATAAAAAAGTTGAGAAAACTCAGCTTCTGATTTAATACAGCATTTTTTCAATTCAAAGGCGGTACAAAAGTTGCCGAATCAGCTAGTATAGAAGCAAAGTTATTATTATTATTTTTCGGAAGAACAAAGAATGAAAATGTCTCTGGAGAATAGATAAAAATAATACAAATATTTCTAACTCATTTTTGTTCAAGTTGAAAATAATTTTTTTTTCATTTTTACTAGACTGCCTAGTATAACCTTGATGATAAATAATTTTTCCACTACTTGGTTGTGTTCTCGGACAGGAAAAATTCCCCAATTGTGAATTAGGACAATAGATAATTCTATCTATTGACTTTCATGAAATATCAAATTATATTTGTTTCTTCCGTGATTATCAAATTATCTCTTCCATCCCGGAGACTTGACTCAAACCTGACAATTCATTAATATTCACGCTCTACGTAAACTTTGTCTTTTTGCTCGTCATTCATCTCTGAAATTATTCTGAGATTAATCTTATCTCACGTCGCCAAAACTTGGATTAAGCACCCTATAAAATATAAAGCATATAGTATGAAACTTTAGAGTTCATTTATCTCTTTCACTAACATTCATGAACTTTGGAAGAAGGAACAATGAGAGTATCTTAGGAATGTTTCATTGTTCGGTGGGATTGTTAATTTTTAGTGTTAGGTACTAACTTGTACCGATTTCTTCATCTTTGATAACGGGTTAACGAGATATAATAAAGTAATTTTCAGTAGGTGACATTTCAAACTTTAATGATGAGATAGGTATATAGGCCAGGAATTAAAGTAAATTATTGCTAGGTCATTTCCTGATTCAGGTACATATTCAAGTATTGTAGCAATTTGTTCATATCATTTTGGATTATGTTCGACACACAAACTGTTTTCATAATTTAAAAATGTCATACAAACATCATTTATTCTTTTTAGCAATTCACTGAAACTTCTGTAGCAACTTGAAATGTTGAATACTCTAGAATAGAGACTTCTAACGTCACCAAATTGGGACCATATTTGGCGCGTACAGCTGTCCCTTTAAATTTCTATAAATTTTTCTAAATCTGTTTGAAATCTAAATCATGTAAATCGTCTCTGAAAAATGATTGGCATATGCGATAATTAGGTACAAAGAATAGTACGTAATACTGTTAGTGCAAAATATCACCATGAATATTTTTTGAATTTAAAAATGAGAAATTGAACTTATGTTTTTATACCACTCTTATATATCAATACACCACCGTAGGTAATAACCGACGGTCCTTATTAAGTTTATTAACTGATTTTTTTATCTGTGACAATGTGGGTACGCTAATCTGAAAACTAGCGAGTAGACAAGACCAATTTAGTCATTTAGTAGGTTACATCCGCAATGCTTATGAATTTCCAAGGATTCCAAATAATTCAGTTTCCAAACCGTGTCTGCATAGTGCAAAATTTCCGTATCGTTTGGATTCGGGAACTTGTGGTTGCATTCCAAGGGAAAACGTCTAATCATTTTTACCTAGTCTGAAGGACTTTTCATGTTCAGCATACCGTTTTGAGAAATTTCGGCCACATTGTCCCACATAAACACTATTATCCTCCAGACACTTGAGCGTATAGACTTCACATTTCTGCATCTTATTCACTTCATTTTTGCAATTGAAAAGAAAATACATAATCTGTCATGTGACCTGAATGCCACTTGTACATTGTTTTTTGTGAAAAAATCCAGAAATTCTCTCTGATATTCTACCAAAATATGTTAAAGTAACAAATTTCTTGATTTCATATTTTTTGATCTGAGGCTGTATTATTCTGAACGAAAATTTGAGGCTTTGTTTTTTAACTAACTTGTGTCTGCGTTGAAATAATCATTATGTCTTACCTGAATAATTATTTTAATTTCTCTATCCAGAATGTTAGCAGACAAAGGTAGTTGAGAATGCTCTGTGTAACATCGAATTGTAGGCTGGTAATTTATAACAGTCGGGATGGAAAGAATCACTTGGGAATAGCTCAATTTTATGAAAATTTTGAACTGAAATTTATTATGATTATGTTTGATTGACAGGTCTAAAAAACTGATTTGTTTCTCAATATCTGTTTCGAATGTGAACTGTGTGTTTCTATGTAGATTATTCATGAATGTCATAAATTGGTTAAGCTGTCGTGTAATACCTCTGAAGCAGGCGAAATTACACCTATTAAATGATCAAATCGACCTGGTCTACTCGGCGGTTTCAAGATTAGCGTACCCACATTGTCCCCTGTAAACAAAATTCAGGTAATGAAGTCATTAAGGACCGTCGGTTATTACCTACAGTGATTTACAGATGTGTTCATAAGACGAAACTGCAGTAACGTTAGTTACAAATTCAAGTGGTATAAAAACATAGGGAGTTTTATTTTTTACTTTTTATGATGATCTCCCACCACGTAGTAATGGCTATATCCATCAAATTGATGTTTCTTACTGGTTGTTTGTATTCTTGAATCTCAAAGCTCGATTGATAGAGAATATTCTGCAGTGTAATAAAGGCAAACTCAAAGCTTCACTCTGAAAAGTAACTGTGTAGTATAAAATACTAAAGATTTCAGTAAGTCAGTAACTTGTCATATTGATTAATTTCGCCATCTAATTGAATAACCAATTAAAAATTTATTTTTTCCACACTTGCCTTTCTTTAGATGGTCAACGTTTCTAAAACCCTTTTTTAAATTTGGATAAATAATTCAACAAAAATCACCCTGTTAAAAGTGTTCGCAACCTAATATCTTTGTATTTTGTAGATGTACACCTATCATATTCATATGCAATCCAGATAGTTTTTTTTTGGGGAGCACTCAATTGAGAAAATACAACTCAGAGACTTTGAGGAAATTAATTACACTTATCAAAAATCATTTAATTATTACAGTGATCATAGTCGATTCATCAATTCTGAAAATTATCAAAATTTTTCATTTTTTACAGTAGAGTAGCATCCCCTGGGAAAAATTATTTATATTATTGTTCATAAAAAATTACAGTCAAACTGAGGATCTTTTCGAATGTTAGTTGTGAAAGATTACTTTGAATTCTACATCTACCCACAGGAGGAGCTTGTGAAATTTTTCGTTTTTTGAACGTATTTTTTTTTGGTAAATAGCTGAAGTAAATAGACCTAAATATATTGATGATTTTTCAGTATTCTGTCATTTTGTTATTCTCCTATGAAAAATTTAAAACTTTCAGAATGAACAAGAAATCGATTCAATTCCAATAAGCAACGCTTTTTAGCAAAATATATAGATCATTCAGGGAGCATTATTTCACAACTCCAATAGATTTTGATTGCGACTTACATTCTTCTGAATTTTCCAAATGTATCCTTCCCACATCACATTCAGAAATTTAAATATTCTATTCTACCTCGCTTGGCACTCTCATCCATTCTCTGCTGAGTTCTTCATCCTTTCTTTTCCAGGAATTATCGCATTACAGCTTCAAATATGGATACGTGACTCACACTAATCAGCGGGGATTATACAAATTAGACTTGGTGAATCTTAGGTATACTAGGTCGGTGGATCTTACGCCATACAACTGCGTTCCCGCTCAAGTGAGATTTTCTGCTTTATGTAAGTAATACTAGAAGAGAATTTCAAAATACTATATATACATGCATCATTAAAGATTTGTCATTTTTGGAAAAATAACTTTTTGACTTTTATAGAAACGTTAGACAATATTGAATGGGTAGGGTAAAAATTATACAATTTACACAACCCTGACATTCAATGCTATACAGCTGGTAGATTTGGAAAATTACAAATAACATTATCGATGATTGGAGAATTAAAAATATCTATCTGATCATGCAGAACAATGTTGTTTTTATTAGCAAGATGTATTTTGATTTCTATGGAGTCCAATATATTCTGTTTCAGACTCTTTGGTTGAATTAATGAAATTTCCTGATTTTGGGTGAAATTGTGAGTGTTTTCTATGGAATGATTGGCGTGGTCAGAATCTTGTTCATTCAATCTGTAACTTCTCAAATTCTCCCTGAATCTGTGGTTGTAACTACGGTCCGTCTGACCTATATATAAGATATTGCAGTCATGGCACTTCGTCCCGTGCTGACTTAGAATTATTTATAAATGAATGCAAATTGATGTTTGTCTTGAATACTACATCTATAATTTGTTTCTGAATGAAATTAGATACACATTGCACAATATAATATATATTAAAGAGTTTCATATGAAATTTAATGGAACATTATCATTCTCAATGACGGACTTCGAATTTCGGAAAAAGACACTTGCCTTCTATTATGAATTGATTTCTTTTGTGTTGTTTCCTACATGTTTTGTATAAAATTGAAGGAGTGAAAAACCAAGAAGATTTGTTTCTAAAAACTAATCTTTCCTAACCTCTCCCTTTCAATTTAGATTTGCCATATTTCTATATATTCCCAAATTTGTTACCAGAACCATTGAAATATTTTCCCAAAAAGTTGATATTTAAGGTGGTTGACAATGTTTCGTGGTGTATTTCATCAGTTCGGACTTCAATTGTCTTATATAATATAAATTATATAATATATTAATATAAATTATCCACAATCATCTTCCCAGTTATCACCCGAAGACGATTGTGGATACTAACAATTGAAACGTCGTGACGTAACTTGGTTTGGAATATTTTAATTTTCATTTCTTGTTAATACTATTTTTTAATTTTCAGCTTGTATTAATATTTCAATATTTTATTTGTTGGTTGTTGCTTGTATGTTATTTCTTTGTAATTTCAGTTTTTTATTTAGTAAAATTGTTATTTTTCGATCAATCTTTTTTAATTTTCTACAGATTATTTAAGGAATTTCAAATCAATTTAAATTATATTAGACAATGGAAGTCTGAACTGATGAAAAGTAATATTGTTGATTATTCATAAAATTTATTTGAAATAAATGAGAAGCAATTAAGCCAGTATGGCAAATGTAATATTCTATCACATTCACTTATTTGAGAGTTACAAAAGAAAAATTGTAACGATTCTTATATGAAGGCTGATAACACCGTAATATTGTTTCAAATCATTTTGAATTCAGTGGCTAATTGAATCGAATGAAATATCTCTGCAAACTCTGGTCACTATCAAGATATGATGTTACAACTGAATTTTGCAATCTAGGAGGTCGGTAGATTGAGACCTCACAGAGAACTCATGACGAGACCTGGGGAGTAGGCAGATTCAAGCCATGGCGTCACATCAATTTCTTGAGAGTGGCGCCAAAATCGAAGCTGAAACATCGAATACAAAACTCCGGACGCGAATCCACCAAATGCACTTGCATCCTGGTACTTGGCTGCACAATATTGATGATGGGACGAAAGCCTTTTTTGCGTGATATGTCCGATGAAATTTTCCATTTAATGATTACCCCTCTGTTATAAACTGCAACCTCAAGAAAGACAAACATGTATAAGTAACCGTTACGAATCTTCTATTCATATTTCTTGAACAGTGTCTTCTGCTTTTCACATCAATTGGTTCATTCAATTCAGCTAGTATTGTTTTTATAGACGGAATGGTAATAATGCAATGTCTAGAGCCAGTTACCAATAGGCCAACAGGACAGCTTATTCTGGATTATTTAACTGACAGCGTGATTGGCACTAAACCGAATCTACCAGGAGTGCCCTTCATTTCTCCGGATTCCAGAAAACTGGTTACACTCGATCGAACAACTTCCGGTGCAACTTTGATTGTACAGGAAATCACAGGTGAGCCGTTTTTCAAACAATATAATCGAACATATAGGATAAATAAAATAACTTCTGTTTGTTGTCTACTGAGTTTTTTAAGTGTTACTACTGGTTTCGGTTTATTGAACCATTCCCAAGTAATCTCAAGTAAGTCATCAATCGAACAAGATAATCGAACATCACTTGAAAGACTCGAATCAAGCGATCATAATTTTCCTCGACTTATGTCTCCTTTATGTTTTCCTCTTCTTGTTTCAAATATGAAATGCACATAACAAACTGTATTCTCTTTGGAATACATTGAAAGTAGAATTGAATAGATGTCTATCACTCATATGCTCAAAACTAGGTTGATGATTCAAAACGGTTCAGATATAATGAATATATGGGGAAAAAAGCGTTTCGGCTTTCTACATCCGAGGCTGAGGGCACGAAGATCGCGACGGTCGAGTGATAGCAACTGCGGATTCTGAAAGATAGAAATCCCAAAAACAATCATGAAACTATTTGAAAATATATGAAAAAATAACACCTAATATTTAAGACAGAAACTCCAGCTTGAATTTTGTCAAAAATTTCCCAATTTTTTTTTTTTCAGCGGAAGGATTGATATTCATTTTCGACGTGAAGACAAGTTTGAATATATCAGACGTAACTTTCTATCCCAGTCAGTCGACCCATAGCTACGATATCTATGCAACTGCTCAAGACAAAGAAGGCATAGTCTTTCTGAATTTGCTCACAGGTATAGGCAATAAATGTTGCCAATAGAAAGTATTACCCTCAATAATTTTATTTCTTCCAGGAAAAGTAGAAGTTATCACTGGAGTTGGTAGAGCTATTCCAGTACATTTGACAAAATGGGGAAATCCTAATCGACCAATAAGTGGATCAGGTGAATATAACAAATCGTTGTGTAGGAAAACAAATAATATTTGCATAAGAAGTAGGAGAAAAAATTACAGAATTCAAGTTTTTTCACTCACGAATTTAAATACCTTGTGGACTAGGGACTAATCTCGACCTGTGATGCAAGTTTTAACTGATTTATTTTGCACCATGGGTTATAATAATTATTGAGTATTTGCATGATGATACAGTAAATTCATCGACGCTTCACCTCATTTGCAAAATAACAGTAATAATAGTTCTATCTGGCCAACAAAGCAGAAGGAACATAAAGTTAGTTGAAGTATCTGATAAGGAAGTCGAGTTGAGCAAGACACTGGACAAGTTACAATCGATTGACAACGACCAGCGGCGGCCGGCGTTTTTTTTTTAGGGGATTATTTACAACAGTACAGGCATATGAACCCAGGCATACTC
>WOGP01006759.1:342-12174 GCA_015342065.1 Leptinotarsa undecemlineata | reverse complement strand
TGTTTCTAATATAGCTACTAAATTCAAGCGGTATAGGCTCGCTTGGGTAATCTGTTGAATCTTCTAAAACTTGAAAGGAACGTTGAACGTTGAAGTCAAGTATAAACAGAATTGATTGTACTCGAACTGATCCAACAAAAGCTTCTGAGCTTTAATACCATTAATCATATGATAAAATTTAATTGATTTTGTTTCATACTTTCAGTAAAAGGATAAATTCCAGATAATAATTTCTGTGGAAAATACTTGAAGTTGAAATAAAAACACTCTGTCATCAAATTCAATATTTTCGGCCCCCTTTGATTGGATTTGTATTAAGTCTTGAAAGAGTAGAAGGATTGTAGTTCTTTCCTTTCAATACTTTCACCTATTTATTTTCTCATCATTTTATCCTTTGGGAACCTAAACTCATTATATGAAATAACTGCGTGTTCATGGAATCAACCTCCCTAAAACGTTTTTCCACCATCACCAGCGATTCAAATCTAACGTGAATTACTACTTTCTCAAAGGCACCGCTTCTAGAGCGCCTTAAGCATATTTCTGTAGTGCTTGTGTTCTGCTTTCAAAAAAAACAAAGTGTATTGCCTGACTCATTGCAAGACAATGCGAAGACAAACATTGATGTATGTCGATTTAAAGATAACCTGAATATTAATTTTTGCTTTATCAGGATAATTTATTGCTGGCATTTTCAAGCTCTATATTTTCAAGACGAGTGGGCAGATTTACAGATAGGAAGGGAATCGAGAGCCCGATGGCAATTTCCACTAAATAATTATAAAAATTGCAATAGTTCTAGGGTCAGAACGTTTTTTTTTTCAAAATAACCGCATGTTTTGCAAACAGTTCCCTTCCTGAGTGTTATGCCTTGTGGAACACCCCGTATCTAACCACTTCAGCTAAGGAGAGCTTCTTTCCCGGATTTCATTCACCCAAAAATTTCGTACATCTAAAAATAAACCGTGAAAATGACTTCATTATATAATCATAACATAATCCAGCGAGCACAGGGCATGCTTCTCATCAAAATTCTCTCTCGTTTTATGTCGTAATAAGTTTTCTGTCTCTTTTGGATATTTCAGGTAAGCAGGAACATCGCTCGGGGCAATATTCAAATACCTTTTCGGATGGGATAAAGTGACATATCTGCATGAATAATGAGACGCGTTTATAGCGAGGAGGGAAATAAAGTACCTTGACGTCGATTGTCCGAATGTATGATGGAACAAATCGATGATATTTGCCAAGAGTCCCAGTCCACGAACAGTTGGGACAACGAAGGAATACCCATGAGTCTGCATATTGTGAATCTGATATAAAAGTCGCCAATTTCAAGGAACACTTTACTGAATTCTATCTAATTAGAGCTTTATATAATATATTAGTTTCAATCATAAGCAATGACAATTTCAGTTTTATACCACTTTTAATTGTAACTGACGTTACTCCAGTTTCGTCCTATATGAACATTTTTAAACTTACACAATAAACTTTGTGTAGAAATTTTAATTTCTTTTTTCATTATGATCTCCTACCACGTAGTAACGGCTACATCTATCAATTCATTGAATCATAAGCCCTTCTATCTAATTTACAATCTATATAAAAGCGAAAGTCATTCTCTCAATACGCATTCATCTCTGTTTCTTCGTACTGGTGAGTACGTTTTATGTTGTAGATGTACAATAAGAAAGAATTTTTAAATAAACTCCCTCTGGTGATGAAAGGGGCGCATTTACATACAAAAATTACCTTCTCATCGCTCTTTCTCCGTACCGCTATACAAGATGTAACTGAATAAGTGTAAAACATTTAAGGAGGTGATTCCACATCGAAAAAAAAAGGATCTTTCATATAAAGAAACTTCATTGGAGCACCCCGTGTTGAGATACAGCCCCTTAAAGAGGGTACATAAAATTTGTATAACACCTTTTTCCACAAGCACTAAAAAAGTTACAATATTGAAATTAACCTGGTTTACCCCATGGTTGTAAGGGGTGGAAAATGCAACCCCTAAAATTTATTTCCAATGTAACTTTTTGTCTTATTATTTGTTTACCATTTGAAAATTTATTTCCGATAGCCTGTTTCATTGTAAACAAAAAATGTCTCTTTGAGTTTTTTGCCCAAAATAAACCAGTTCGCATCAAAAAAATATTTTACGAAAAACTACAGAGATACATCGTCATAAATGAGAATTGGATTTATTGTTATTTTGTAGTTAGTACGTGCATTATAAGATTAAAGGGTAATGAACAAAACTAATTTATTAATAACAAAACACACAACATGTAGAAATTAAAGTAAATGTTTAATAAAAAAAATTGTTATACAAATTTTATGTACCCCTTTTAAGGGGCTGTATCTTAACAAGGGATGTTCCAATATGAAATTTCTTTATATGAAAGATCCTATCTTTTTTTCGATGATGAATCACCTCTTCAAATGTTTTACACTTATTTAGTTACACCCTGTATATATATATATATACAAACATATTCACACATATAGATAGTCTTGTTAAAATATTAAATACAATACGAGAAAAGATAAAATAATTTTTACGTTAATAAAAGTAACACTAAATTTGAAATGAATAGCATATTTCATAAAGGCTTAAATGAATTTATTAAACTACCACAATGTGTAAAAGTCATCATTAAAGAAGTATATTAGTGACAGATCATGATATTTGGTATTTTTTTTTGTTGGTGGTTCTTTAATGTGATCTAACTTAACAGTCTATTGATATGTATGAATATTTTGTTTTTCTTTGAATGTATTTTCAACTGTTCATTATATTTATATAGTTAATTAATGTTGTAAGATATTTATAAATTTGTTATTTTTTTTTGTATACTAGGTTTCACTACTAAATATATAAATAATATTTTTAGGAGAGCTTAATATTTGGGAAAGGTTTTGGCCTTCTACTTCTCCATCTTCATAGAAAAAAGTGGAAATCTTCCGAAGAAAATAAGATGTGCAGATCATGCAATGAAGTGACTTTGAGACACAAACTGGAAGAAAAAAGACCTCTCGATACAAATACATACTTTCATATAAACATTGAATTACACGAAAAAAAAAATACTTTCGATACAACAACTTTCATATAAAAAAAGTAGAATATGAATTTATCCTTTTATTAAATTTCTTCTACAGGAAATTTCAATGACATATTTCACCAACCATTTGTTTGATTTTTTTATGGAGGAATATTTTAAAGACGAGTTGTGTTCACTTTTTCCTTTGGCACTCACAGGGAGTCAAGAGGAATCGGTTACTCCATTTCAGTAGACAATACAATATTTGGGAGTCTGTGAACAATATAATAGTTTGAGAGCCCCTGAATGCCGGACCTTCATAATTTTATAAAAGATAAAAAGTTTTTCTGCGCATTGCCCCACTTCAGATAGTAACAATGGGCTAATATGAAGTTTAACATTTATTTGAAGGAGACAATGTTTCATGGGGAATTTCATAGCTCGGACTTCCATTGTCTATTATATGATTCGAAATTAGTATTATCCACAATCGAAACTTCGTGAAGTCATTTTTATTTCATTTCAGGGTTTCTTTGCTTAATATAATTGTTATTTTCAGCTATTTTTTTTTCATTTGTTATTTCAGAGATTTTAAATCATATCATATTAGACAATGGAAGTCCGAACTAATAAAATTCAATATGAAGTTTAGATCATCGTGGCTTTATTAGCTGTTAACGGATAGCAAATATGTGAAAACTACTCTAACTCAATTGTAAGATTGAGAGAGTTTCAAACTGTTTCATTAGCCTGTTAGCAATTTTAGGGAAACTTATGGCAAAGACAATTGGTCTCACCGACTTGCCAGATTTTGACACTTCTTCATTTATGAAACTATCATTGGTAATTGATTCCCCAGTAATTTTTTATAGGGACCGTTCTCTCCATTTTCTCATAGCATTCTGATTTGTCCAATATCGCAAACTTTTTACCTTCGTCTGCCTTCAGATATAAAGCGTCTTTCTCTTTCAATCATTTGATAACCTTCCTTTTTCTCCTTTTTTTGTTACTGAAAAATCAAAGTGTACCTTGTTAGATATAAATTGAGAGTATTTTTAGAGTTGGGAATCAATGTACTTCATCTTCTTGTTTGTTAAAACACGGATCGAGAAGAGTGTTGCAGTTTCGGTGCTTGGGGGGAGAGTGTTCGCTTTGAATATTCAATACATTGCAAATGATTATTCTAATATATACACGAACATAGTTCCATATATAAATTTTTCGTCCTGAAAATTATTCGCTCACGAAATTCAAGAGAGGGTTCCGTTTCGTAAAATACTAAAGGTGTTCACGGACTTTCGCTGTATAAATAATGCAGTTAATATCTCAATATTCACAATTCAATTATATACAGAAAAATTGCTTTTGGAGCATATCGCAACGATATGCCCCCCAAAATAAGATTGTATATGCACCACTGCTCTGTTCTTGAATTGCAATTGTCTCATATTTAAATATATATATTTTCTTTTGGCTTATGACTGCTCATCTTTATAATATTAAAAAATTACGAAAAGAACAAAATCATAAAATTTTAAATTCAATATCTAGTATACATACAATTCAACATATATTTATTAGGAAAATAATAATAAATTTATGGAATGTAATAAAAATTTTCCACAAAAATTAGAATTAATTATAAAACTGAAAATGAATAGACTATTAGGAATATGTAGAACAAATAATAATAAAATTTCCAATTGAGTTACTTCCAATTTTTTGTAATTATTCTATATGAAATCTTATACTTCTTTTGTGTATACATACTAAAAGTATAACTATTTTAAAATTACTTCTTTATATATTTCAATGTTAATTACTTTTGCTAAATAAATGAATTAAAAATTGTTTGATGGCTAATATCTACAATCATCTTCAGGCCTTCTTGCCTCTTCTATTTTAAAACTGACAATACATATAGTTAATGGAAATTCTGAATCTTTATTCTTCATAAAAAAACATTGTTGACCATATTCCACTTATTCTTTAATTTTTTTTATAGAGGTTATTATAGGAATGGTTTGTAATTTTGTGAACCAGTAGTCAAAAAGTTGAAAATTCATTCAAATAATATAAAAATAATATTCAATTTCATGAAATTTCTGATTTATATTTTTTAGATCTATGATTATTATTAGATTACTATGTTTATCAAGAATGATAAAATTGCTTTGTTTAAGGCATATTTGTATTAATAATTTATAGATAAAAATAATTATAACCAACTAACATGATTTTTGTTTAAGTTTATATACCAACAAAATATTTTTAGGGTATGGGATTGCCGAAATTGGGAATGTGAGCGGTGGACAGTACTTAGTGGAAGGGTTCAGTCAGCTTGTTGGTCAAATTGTGGAAATACTTTACTATTCGCCAGCAATACTGAACCTATAATATATGGAGTAATGATCAAAAATGATTTGGTTTTCAAGTCTGATGTAGACAGTTCATCTAACCAAGCTTTGCCTTTGTTCGAAACTAGTAAAATTGAGATAGATGGCGTGACTGTTGGTGGTTTGGTTCAATGTCTGGAAAGTGATCCCAAGGGAAAGCACCTGGCAGTCCTATTTCAAGATACAAACTTGGTGGCTGTTTTCAATATTGTCAGACATCCAACATTGCAGTTGATAGCTAGGTAAGTAGTAGTTGGCCTTTCCTTCAATCGATTGAACTTGTGATGCACAGTTTAATCTTTCTCTTGAAGATGATCACTAGGTGATCGAAACACGTGTAGAAGAGTGGAAAATAAACGGTTTGGTGTTGTGATAAAACTCCAGTAATAACTCTATTGAAATAAACAGAGTGACTGCTACTTGGTTAATTTTTCTTTTTTTAGTTCTCTGGTAATAGGAATGGCCGAAGAACAACCAAGTACAATAAGTTTTCTTCAACAATTTGAAGCTGGAGCTTGTTTGACTATTGGATGGTCCAGTGGAAGAATACAGTATTATCCAATTATTTATACTGATTTGTCATGCAATTTAAACTATACTGAACAATTAGATTCACGTTTATATAGTTCTTCTAGAACATCACCTTTTTAATTTTAATCAATAAATCAAATATTTTTCCTTTCATTTCTTTTGGTTTTAATTATAACTATTTAATGAAAATTAAATATATTCTAATTCAATATTCAAGAGTTATCAAATTGTGGATTAATACCCATTAGTTTCCTGGTGCTGATAAAAACACTAAATACTCAATACATTTTTCATTTAATCAGAATTTTTATTGATTCAGCAAAACACCTTGATTTGAGGTTGAGGAAATTGGAGTCATATATAGGGACAACATAGCAAAAATGCCTTCTAGATCATGCCAGTCGGGGATTAGAAGTTGAAATCATATCCTATCTCGATGAATTTTTCACATATTTCTGATGTAGGTGACTGAATTTATTAATTCATTTTATGATCCAACAGACCTAAATAGTCCAATAACACGATTAAAATATAAAAAATTTATAATTAATAGGATTAAAAAGACTTTTTCTGTATAGTTTTTCAAATAATGTTATTACGAACTGCAGGGGTTTGTCTAGTAAAAATCTTTGTTCAAAATGTATATAAAGATGAGTTTATATAATGTATGGAGGCGTAGATATGTATATTTGTTAGTAAATTATGATTAAATGCTTATTTTAAAATAATCATGAGGAAAGCTCTCTTTGCTATGAGTGGTCATCGACTGTGAAAATGAAGGGTATATCTTGCAGTCTCCGCAAGATATAACCTTCGTTAATATGCAGTTCCAAACTATGACGGTGAAGATAGTAATACTGAAAATCTCAGCTGCGAAAGCCTCAATCAATTTGTCAGCATGACATAAGATCTTATGTACAAAACAATTTACTTTTAGTAAGTAATTCAAAACAATCATCACTATGTGGGATTGGAAAATTTTTAATTACAGTTTGAGAGTTCAATTTTCTAAAGTCTTTCACTAGCCTTTTCTCATCTGACAATTTAGGTATTAGTAAAACTAGTGAAGCATAAGGAGAGTGTGTGTTGCAAACAATGCCGCACTTCCGTCATTCTTCGAAAATATTATTTATAATTGTTCGATCAGTACAGTTAGCATGATAAGGTTTCATTTTGACAGATGTGTCGGTGTCTTCAATTTTCACTGTCATCAAGTCTGTGCAATCTAATATCATTAGTAAATGTGATCCTTCATCACCAATTTGAAATCCACTGTATTTTTTTCAAAACACATTTTTTCGGACTTGTACGTTTTGCTTATATTCCACTTCAATTTGATATTTCTGAAGGGGTCCGCGTTTTTATATCCAAAATACAAATTATCTGACATTCTTACATAAGCTATGCCTGGTAGTTGAGTCAATGTTCGGCCAATCACTAAATCCATAGGTTGAGCGCCGTCTATATTTATCAAGATTTTTCTCACAGTGCTCTGCCCTCCAAAACCATACAAGTTCTGAAGAATCTCTGAATATTTTAAACAATTGGATATCACTACCGTTTCTTTTATTGTACATACTGACTTCAGGATCAACGAAAGCTGAAACAGCAATATTAGAAATCATCACACATCGATTTGTGTTTTTGGTACAATGCTTCTTAATATTGACCTCTCTCCTTGTAACGAAAACAAATGACTCTAACATTAGAAGATACTCGTTGACTTTCTCTTCTAGTCTTCTCGTTATTTTATGTAATGGACGTCACTTCATTTTTGGGATATTTGTTTTATATACATTTTTATTGTGGTCCAATTAGCTCCTCTACTCCGTCCAAAATTTGCCTTATTTATTTTTTCAAATCTGGCCTATAACAACTAGTTATTTGGTTTCATCATGATTATAACCAAGAGCTTGAGGGGCCGTTCAAGTATTATGTAAGCACTATAGGGGGGTGGGAGGTCTAAATGATGATCACCTCAGCAGTAGTGTACTTTTTTACACATATAGCTACCCACACATTGTCCATGTTTGAAAACGATACGCATTTTTGGGGATTCCCACAAATAATTTTTACGTTTAGGTACCCCCTTAGAACCGAGAAGGGAAATTACTGCGCGCTGTTCACTCGTCTAAACTTCTTCTTATTCTATCGTTTCGATACGATTGACGATTTGACGTAATGTAAGCAAAGCAAAACACGTTAATGTTTATGTTACCGTTGATCCACTTTCCCCAAAGTTGAATTGTTTAATTAAGATGTCGTTTCAAATAGAAAAATCCAAGTTATACCAGAAATTGAAAAAGAACTCCAATCGGATGAAAGTGAACAGAAACACAACATTGAGCAGCAAACATCCAATGTCATTGAAAACTTAGAATGATGGATTCGGGTATCATGGACTGAAGACTGTTAATTGGAATTAATATGTATACCAAACATTTTAAAGAATTTTGATTTGTTCGTAATATTAAATAGGTACTTTATATTATAATATTTGCACCTTACTCTTTGTTGAATACCGTGTTAATAAAGTTCGTTTAAATGAATGTTATACGCGTTTAAGTTCTCTATCCCAAATCTATTTCTTTATTTATAGAATTATAACTGCTGCTCCTGAATCAATAAAAAAACAGAAAACATTAAAAGAAAAATGCATGTAACAATGTTTACGTAAGCATGGGAGATGGGATACAAGTTTTGCTTACTTTTATTGACATTTGTTTTTATTGTATGGGGGAGGGTAGTAATTAATAGTAATAATTGTAATAAATATGCTTGCGTTATACTTGAACGGTAATTGACAAAGAGTGAATTTATCTTGGAAATAAGAACAAACCGATTCATTTCAATCTTGGTATCTCTTTTTCATCTTTTTTCACACCTCATTCTTGCTCACTTCGCAATTCATTTTTTTTTAAATATGATATTGAAATATTGAAAAGTTTTTATTTCAGAAACTCCTTCTATATAGCATTTCTTCGTAGTACCAACCATATGGATTTTCGCAGTTTGTGAAGTAAACTTTTGAGGCCAATTATGTAAAACCGCCGCATGTTTCAAACTGAAAAGCCAATCTAGTGCGGGTTTCCGTAACGATTCTCCGTCAAAATTTTGGATACTTTGAAATCCGGCATCACATGGAACTCCATGTTTTGTTCATTTTCATTTTTGATTGTTTTGACTTTCTAGCAGTTTCATGAACTTTTCTTCAGATGCCTTTCTATTCTCTATTGTTATCATCATTTCCACGAATTTCTCAAGCATATTCTGTCGAGCAGTACTTTCTGTTGAACTGGTACTCGCATTATCTCCTTTCATGTCTACCGCA
The DNA here is from genome assembly GCA_015342065.1 of Leptinotarsa undecemlineata. Taxonomy (NCBI): domain Eukaryota; kingdom Metazoa; phylum Arthropoda; class Insecta; order Coleoptera; family Chrysomelidae; genus Leptinotarsa; species Leptinotarsa undecemlineata. The sequence goes on along the minus strand of WOGP01006759.1, from coordinate 2,866 downwards.
GGAACACCGGAAGATATCTTCGCTGAATCCATAATCGCAATGAAAACCAAGCAAAACACTTTTCTTCAGTATTGTTGTGAATCATCCCCTAAAATAGGATTACGCGGCTGCCGCTGGCCGTCGTGAATAAATTTTGACGTGGCAAAGACCGCGCACAGCTCGGCTGACGTTACGCGGTTGTTCGATGCTTGCACTGTTTCGGTTGAATTCCGTCGAATTCTCTACCGCCTTCGAGACACTTCGATTGCTATATATCAAGGCTACCCACATGCATATCGATATAGTCAAGTTTCTCTGAGAGTGCGGTAGAGAGTGATGTAATAAGGCGATATACATTCGAATAATAGTTGAAATTTTAAAGTGTCAGTAAAAAACGTTGAGTTTGATTAGTACATATACAGTGTAGTCAATTATTAGTAAACCCATAGGGAAAACGTAACAATATACTTTCTCAACTTTCTACTTCCAGCAGTAACTGATTGAATTGGTTAAGGCTTTCGCGGCTGAGATTTTCATTGTTACGATATTCATTCTGGTTTGAACGCCGTGCCGTCGCGGTTTGGCACTGTATTCTAACGTTTCGCCAGCACGAGTGGCTGGCTTCTTCAGAGGTTTTTTGATCTTGAAGGTTCACCGAGTCATCGGTGACCTATATACTATATACGAAACAATTGAAAATGAAAAGAGAAATAAAAATCTCTATGTTTTTTACCACTTTTAGTTGTAACTGACGTTACTGCAGTTTCGTCCTATATGGACATTTTCAAACTTACTCCGTCCAATGCGGAGTTTATTGTGTAAGTTTGAAAATGTTCAAATAGGACGAAACTGCAGTAACGTTAGTTACAATTAAAAGTGGTAAAAACATAGAAATTTTTATTTCTCTTTTCATTATGATCTCCTACCACATAGATTTTTATATACAATACTAGTTGCTGCCCACGGCTTGCTTTATCGCTGCTGTTCTAATGTTTTGACAGAATCAGAAACAACGAACTTAGGCGTGTGCAGTGTTATAGAACAGTGCTTTCAAAAAAAATTGTTCTACAGCGCCATCTAGTGGCGAGTTACAGAAAAATTGATAGCTTAAAAACCTTTTCTATGAGAAATTACTCATACATGTCAAGTTTCATCACGATCGGTTGAGCAATGTAGAAGTTCATCACTTACCAACCAACCAACAAACATCCATTTTTATATATTAGATAATAAGTAGTCAAATCGTTCGTATCAATTGAAATGATCTAATGCCGGCTCGAAAAACTAACCCGGGTTTTCGTATCATTTGAATTGAACATTCTCTGATACTGTACGGTGCGCCAGCCCCAAATGCTTCCGAATTGATAAATTACTGGTTGCCTGAATAATCGGCGATATTTCGCTCATACCACCGTACATAAGTAAACATAAGTAAATTCACTCCCGTCGATCTCTTTGATGTACCAGGTCGAGATTTTATTTTTTGCTGGAATGTGGCGGGGCAGGAGGGTGTCGGCTAAGAGCTGTTGTGCACCTCTGCACCAGGTTCGATCAAAAAATGGGTGACCATGATTTGACTTCATCATTGCTACGAGGTGCTCCCAATAAAGGTATCATATTATTGTGAACTGTTTAGGAATTGATAAAAAATAAGACAAGGTGGTGAAATAAACGTATATTTTATATAGTAAGATTATACAATTTAGGACAAAAACTTATGCTAATATATTTTAAAGGTTTTTTAGAATGACTTTTTGATTTCTTTTTTAAAATTTGTTTTCAAATTTCTATTGGCAAATTTCAAAGTACAATAAATTCTTACCCTTGTGAAAAGAGAAAATAAATAATCCAAAGGAAAATTATCACAAGGGTGAGAAATGTTGTTTTTTGAAAACATTGTTTTGAGCTGGTTGCCTATGCAATCAGTGGCACATAATTTGTTGAAATGATTGAGATATTCTGTCTCTAGATGAATGATACATTGTAAAAATGAATCTGGAGGCTTATATAAACTTCCAAACTGTTTGGCTACTGTATTACTATATGCCTTGAAATGACTATGTACATTTGTTTCATTCAGTGTGGTACTAGCCGCCGTCGCAAAATTAGTACATACTTCACATGAATGTTTCCTTGAACATTTTCTCAAAAGATATCCACAAACATAGCCCAAACTGTTGCCTTCTGGAGTGGCTAGAGTTCTATAATCATTTGTCTCTACTCTCAAAGGTTTATAGGGATTTTTTGGAAAATTCACAAGAAACTTTATTCTATTTATGTCTGCATCTGTAATACTAGATAGAATCTCACTAGCATCTTCTAGACAGTTAGTTCCTTCTGCCTGTGTGAAATGTCGAAATTGTTATCTGCCACCCCTCAATGAATCTCATTTGTCCAGTCGTGTTTTTTTTTCGATGTTACAGTTAATTTGCTGAAAAATATTTTCATTTCTTTCAGAAAATCAATTCATTTTGATGTTCCAAAAAAAGGTTTATTGCAATATTTCACATCGTCAAATCTATTTGAATTTAAAATATCAAACACT
>WOGP01006758.1:0-12175 GCA_015342065.1 Leptinotarsa undecemlineata | reverse complement strand
GAAAAATAAGATTAGTTGGCCCTGGAAATTGAGATTTATTCATGATATTTGGTGTCCTAATACACTTTTTGAATATCTACCTAACAAAAAAAAATCATTCCAATCGGTTAAAAAAAGTAAGTTTTATAAGGGTGCTTCCATCTTAAATGGGTCACAATGTATATATGACAGAATACATAAATGAACAAAGAAAGTGTTCTAAATGTTATACAATTCACGTAAAATGAAAAAATATAATTTTTTAAATGGAGTCTTCAAAAAAACTAAATGAAATCCTCTATAACTATACGCAGTTAGCGTATGTGTGCTGTTATTTCAAATGTACTGGCAATAGCTGGAAAGGAATTTCTAACAAAAACATAATAATCTGCACTGATAGCAAGACCCTATTAGCCTTGAACAAACAACGTGTTACCTCAAATCCTTCCAAAAGTAATAAGCATATGAATCAAATTCTTAGAAACTTAAAAATTTGCCATTCAACTTCAACAATATATGCAGTTTTTTTCAAAAAATAAGGAGATTTTTCTCAAAAAATATTTATTTATTCATCAATTTCTATTTTGTGCCCACGTTTTTTCCAATTCTCAACAAAGCAGTTCTGATATGCATTTTTGGTATATGCCGTTAAGCTCTCTCAGCGATTTGGTGTTCATCTCGTCAATTGTCGCAACACACCGACCTTTCATGGAGTCTTATCAATCTTGGGAACATGAAAAACATGAAAAAGTCGCAGGGGGCCAAATCTGGTCAATACGGTGGTTGAGACACGATTGCGGTGGGTTTTTGGCCAACAAATTTCGAACAAGCAATGACGAATGAGCAGGTGCATTATCATGATGAATGAATTATTTTTCCACAATACCGGACGTTTTATTTGTATTGCTTCTCGCAAGCGGCGCATAACTTCAAGATAATACTCCTTATTAACTGTACGACCAAGTGGCAAAAACTCCGAATCCACTACGCCACGGTAATAAAAAAAAACAGTCAGCAAAACCTTGATATTTGATCAAACTTGGCGTGCTTCTTTTGGACCGAAAATTAAACGAATGGAGTGTCGAAGTTCTGCTTCACTCACCATACTCTCCAGACCTCTCGCCAACTGACTACCATCTTTTTAAGCACTTCGATAATATTCTCACCGGTAGAACCTTTCCAAATCAGGACCAGGCAAAAACGGCATTCGTCGACTTTATCGAATTCTGAGCACATAATTTTTATGCTGGAGGGATTAATCAACTAATGTTATGTTGGCAAAAGTGTACTGATTAAAATGACGCTCATTTTGATTGAATTGAATATATATTCAGTGAGATATTACAACTTAAAGTAGACTCAAAAACGGAGAAAACTTTTGAAATAAACTAATATAATTCTCAAACGTGATTTTTGTGGATTTTTGTCTGCACAGACTGTTCAAATTTTGTCAGCAGCCTAATTCAAAAGCAATGGAATCAATCTCTAAGTTTACTATAAAATGTTTTACTAAAAAATATCTGCTTTCACCTTCCACAACCTTAATGTTTCGGAGGCTAAAATTCTGCCTGTTTTCAGAATTATAAAAAAAAATAACAGTACTCGCATATTTTTCTTCGCCGATTCGCTACTATTGTTGAAGGTGAAAATACCCAAAGAAAATCAATGAAAAATCTATTGATATGTTTCCCAAATCTCAAATCGAAAATAACACCTAAAATACATGCTTTTGCAAACATGCTGTTTTCATCATGCACCTTAAGAATGATGCCATTACCAATGAAGATACGATTTTTTTGAATTATGTGGCTAGCGTGGGGCTAGTATCCCTAAAAGTCGATGCTGAACAAAAAAGAAAAAAATGGAACTTCGTTTTGGAAATATTTATCAACAATCAATGATTGGTAGCGGCCTCAATGTCTTTTACTCAGCATGTGTGTAGATTTGAATGATAGAATTTATATATTTTTTCTTTCGTGAAGAGAAAGAGAAAACCAGTAAATGACAAACATACCCGTCTTTTGGTTTTGGTGAGAACTGAATCAATAGTTTCATCTCCATTATTGGTATTCAAGTCAATTCTAACATAAGGGTCACTGAAAAAAAATATTACTATTAGTTAAAAAATATCAGATTCAGTAAAAATTCATTCACCTTGCTCCAAAGATATCTTTTTTCATAAGATTCTTGGCAGATATCACCCTCAAGCGTAATTTACATGTTGGTTCTTCGCTCTGAAAAACAGATTAACCAGTCAAAACATACGACAATACGGAAGTTTCTGTAAAAATGTAAGTGGAAAATAATATATTTTCGAAATATTATGAGATAGTTTTCTTTAATTCACAGGATATTTCTCATAATTACACCAAAAAAAATGATAGTATAAGAAACTTTGAGAAATATTTGGAACTGAAGAACAATGACCAAAAAGTGAAACATGACATTTGTCAAATTTAATATTCGTATTGAAGCGATAATTAGGAGCCGCAATGCAGTTGGTTGGATGAAGAACGCTTACTAAATGAAAATATTTTAAAAGCACAAACATTTCAATATAGCCAGTAGAGGTAGTGCGAAAAAGTAAGTTTTAAAGCAAATAATCATCTGAAAGGAGTATGTATGATAGGTTAGGTTCAAAGTGAGTGGGTCTATTCGACCCTCCACCGCAAGGGTTTATTGTGGCTCACACCGATTCACACTCGGCCAAATACACCCAGCTTCTTAATGAAGCCGATTAGTTTGTAGGGTCAGTTGTCTTTCAGGTCAGATGGTAAGAATACGGCTCTGCCGAACTCTAAAAACCTGGTTCGATCCCTGACGGGGCAGGCACAAAGTATATGCTCTGCTGTTTCATCGTTAATGAGGTAGTCGGATAGTCAAGTTGAATATTTCCACCTTGATACCCGCGACAACCTTCTCATATGAGGGTTTTAGTACGTCAGCTACACCTGACGATGCCTTAGATTCATCCGTGCAGGACTTTTTCGCCTCTGGTTGAGGTGAATCATCACTTGAGCGCAAACGTTTGTTAACCTGCTCATGGGGGGGTTTGTTCCCCCACCTAAGACAAATTCTGCTTACGCCGCTCAAGAATTTAGCGCAAAGCGGTTTTATAAGGTACCCCGCTCTTAAGGAGATGACTCAGTCATTTCCTGACTGCACCACCAAACCTTTTTTTTAAGGTTCAGCTATTGGATCAGGAGTTGGGGAGTTGAGAAGCTCTCGCTCATGAACTAAATTTACAGAGAGGTCAGTTGAAGTCGTAAAGTCGACATCCATGTCCTCTGTAGACTCGCTCCTAAACTAAACTTAGAGGGAGGTCAGTTGGAGTCGTAAACTCGACATCCATCTCCTCTGTAGACTCGCTCTGAACTAAATTTACAGGGAGGTCAGTTGGAGTCGTAAACTCGACATCCATCTCCTCTGTAGGTTCGTTCCTGAACTAAATTAACAGGGAGGTCAGTTGAAGTATGAATGATAACACCAGATATTGAATTAGCAGCCCAGAATTTAGTTGAGGGAGATTCCATATCAAGTACAGGAAAAATTGGAGAAAATTTAAATATCTCACACATCCTTAAATGGAAAGTTCTCGATGGCTTTTTTATTATATCCCAACCACATTGAACAATTTTAAGCTCTTTCGTGGCTTTCCATTACCGAAGAACCTTAGCCTCCAAAAACGAATGAAAATTTATTTCATACTAAAATTTTATTCGCTGGAGCCATTCCATGTCAAATCAAACTGTAGCCAGGAAAGCGACCTCTTGGATTTTTACAATTTTGGTTTGCTAATAATACCCAAAAATAATATTGAAAATCTAAAATTTCAGATTTTTAGTTTTCAAGTCATTAAAATTAAAAAAGTGAAAAAATCATAATTTTGTCTTCGCTTACGTTCTTTCAAAATCTGCTGTTTCAGATAATAATTCACCTAGAAAGTTTAAACTGTTGTCATTTTCTTCAGCTTTTAAATGCCTTTGATTAAATTAAAATTCAATTAATCATTAATTTAACAACACATTTAAATTAATTTAAAATTGTTTTTTTTCTAAATGAAAAAAAAATCTGAAAAGTTTCAAAAAGTTCCATTCTGATTTTTTGTGAAAAATAATATATTGTGCAATAAGTGCAAAAAGTAATGTACAGGGTGTTCCCCTTACAAAACAAGTTTAGGTCATGGCGCCCTTATATAGGTTAGGTTTAATAACTGTTTCAATTCAACTTTTAAATATTCTCAATATAATATTAATAATAGTACTAGTAATTAAAAGTTAGGCTGTTATATTTATTTTAAGTGTGCTTTTAAACATTCTTATTTATATTATAGGTTCATTAACAAAAGTGGGCCGGGACCTAAACTAGGCAATCCCCAAACAAACTTTGATGTAATTTCCGAAAAAAACTAAAGTTAAAAAAAATCTTCCTTTACGTCAAAAAGTGCCTCTTTGCGAACATACTCAACACTTTGAATTTCGTAGAACTAGCGAAATTAAGAAAAAAATGAGGGTTTGTGCCATCCGGTATGCCCCAAGTACCTCAGAATTAGGATTTTCATCACTTTCCTTGATGACATATTTGAGGACCACATTATGAACAGTTCATTTATTATTCAAGTCTAACTTCGAAATCCAATTTTCTTGTGTACACAGGGTGTTTATTAAACATGCGGCGAAAAATCAACCAAGAAACTGATTTTTTTGCCTAGGCAAACAAGTAGGTATAATATCGCAGATTGATAAAAACATAATAAAAAAAATATGTCAGTAGTTCGTCGTTGCAAGCTGACTGGTTCTATTAAACTGAATGAATTTTAGATATAATCCTATTATTGTCCCATTATGAAAATTGGCATACATTTAACAGAAAAGTATACAAACAACATACTTTTCTTATAAAGAAATCAAGACCAATTTAAAAATTGATTTTTTTTTTATTTCAGAAAAATTATTTTTGGTCAATTCTGTAAGGTAGCAAGTAGCATATCAAATTGAAGGCCTTTCTATGCGGAAGAAAGTAGTTGTTGCGGAAATGGTTTTTCTTCCAGTTTGTATATGAAAGAAACTTCTGTGTATGCTCTACATATATTTATGAAGAGTTTGTATTATGGTTATTTTCTTCCTTCCTTTCTTTGAAATTTTTCCACATTTTCAGTTCAGTGATGGAGAAGTAGAAAGTCAAAAACTTTCTTTTCTCATTCTCTTAGAAATTTCTTGAGAGTGTAGCAGCAAAGATCGTGTTAACAGACGTAATATCAAACCGAACCTTCCAGATCCAAATTAACGATATAAGGAATCTCCCTTAATGAATATTGGACGTGTAAAAAGTTGACACATTCCAATTATTGATTTAAAAGTGACACTAATCACTTCTCCTTAAATTAGATAGAAGCAAAAGTGATACTATAATTTTTATTGGAGATACGTTGTAGTAATTACAAAATTAATATTTGTTGAACTTCAACATCGTTAATATTTATAATTAACAGGAATTGATGACAGCATTTCATAATGTCAACCTTGTCTGAAAAACATACTGGCTATTACTCACGTATCCGTCACTCCCAATTTGTGGGATATATCCGAAAACATTATCGGATGCCATTTGAAGATAAAATATGCACTTGGGTTACATTAAATGTAAAAATATTTTTCACGACTCCAAAAACACAACCCTTCTATGCACAGCACGATAAAAATAAAAAGTCAAAAAAAAATGTTTTTGAACGTCACCGACTGACAGTCGAAGACTTTGACACGTTACGCAGAACAAGAATGAAAGAACTTGTAAGCACAGTCACAAGTATAATGCTAAAAGGACTAGCATTATAATTGTGGCGCAGTTTTCTATTCTGCGAATGAAAGTGTGCTAGTGTATTAGAAAAACAGGGAGAGGTTTCTACTTTTTAATTAATTCGAAAAAAATTGTCAGCTCTTAATGAAATTATAAATTTATTATCAACGGAAAAGAAGAATAGCTTTTCGGTATTCCTTTTATTTCATCACAATGGGATTTTCGTTAAATAGTTCATTATCCACTTAACATATTTCATTCGAGGATAAATAGGTATATATTATTCATTCATTTGTTTTATTATTTGAACTGAATACGCAATTCTGCCGGTATTCCCCTAATGCCATATTTCATTTTTTTCGTCATTTCAGTTATAGTATAGATAAACAAACCAGATTTCAAACAAATTTCTTGAGTGTCTCCTTGAGAGCTGATTTAGATGTTAATTTCAGGGGTGATGCAAGGGATAATGTATATGTGGAAGTATATCCGTTTATATATTACAATACTCATGTGAAATGTATTGAATGATGAAACTGAAAATGAAACATCAATGTCGATATCGAAATTTTTAGATGCTTGATATATACATCACCAATTAGGGCAATTTCATTGCTTAAATTATCATGGAAACATTTTTATTTAATTTTTTTTTTTTTGGTAACGATTTTCTCTCTTAAAATTCAAGTTCTTAAGGCAATATTCAATTGTATACAAATCAAATTCATGTCCAATTCGAGTTAGAATACCTTTAAATATAAAACTGTCTATAAAATATATATTATCGATATCTACCATCAGATACCTAGAAATTTATAATTTGGAAATTTTTGTTGACATTGAATTAAATTTTTTCAATATATTTTTAAATGCCCAAAAAACTACAAATGCTCTCAAGGCAATATATGTTCCGTTTGTTATCACTTTCGTGTCGTATTGTGGTTTTGCTAATGAATTATGTACCTATCGTGATTTTATCTTCTGTTGGAAATCTCATAATGTATTTCTGTAGTGAGGTTAAGAGGTTTTCTTATGGAGATGATAAAGTACTACAGAAAAAATATATATATATATATATATAATATATACCTAAGTTCAAATGTCGTTCTCAAATACAGGAGCTCGAAATGAAGTGACAGGCAAGGACGAGATTAAAAAATATTCAATATCTTGGAAAAAACTAAAGAATATCTATTCTATCAGCCTCTGTACCATTGATATGTCTGCGATATCATCTTAGGTTACAATGCAATAATACTTTTTCATACTGCAGTGATATATGCTAGACATTGTATTTCCATAGTTACATGCCACAATATGTTCTCAAAAAATATATTATTCGAAATTGAAATAAATATTTTCTGAGAATGGATAATCATTCGTTTCAAAGAAAACACTTTCCACACACCATAACAAAAACATTGTTTCTCGACGCGCGTTTCGTAAAGAGAGAAGAGATGAGGTCATTTATTTTTGAATAATAGCATTGAATATTATGAAAATATGTTTTCATATATGTATTTATTATATCTCTTTAAGAAGCGTATGACGAAGAATATGTCCGAAATTCCTGAAGCTAACTCTTTGATACATTTTCGGTCAGATATAAATTAATTTATTGCTTGTACAGCCTAAGCATAAGGATATAATCCAAAGTCGATTGACTATTCGAAGCTGGGAAAACATAATTGTCGCAGTAATATAAAAAAAATTGCTACATCGTAAAACTTGTTGCAGCGATATCGCCATTCAATTTTGACATTGCTCTGAAAATACCATAATATTTTGGAGATCAATATATGATAGAGAAAAAAAAAAAAGAAATGTAGAACTCTGCATGAACAAAATATATTAAAAATTAGCTATGTGTTGTCTACTTTACTTTTAATTGTTTTGATAAACGCCAAAAACATTCAATATTGAATGATAACGCTTTTATAGAAAACTGTTTACGAACATGTTCCGTTAATGCGTTCATAATATGTGAATACAATTTCTCTTGATTGATGGCGGACGCTGTATATGAGGCATTGTCCAAAGACGTTAAGCATCTTTATGTCGATATTCATATAAATCGTAAAATTATAAAGAAAGGCAAGACAATCAATTTGTGTCACATTGTTTACCGTTGATTTTATTAATATTTTTTCTGTTTCAAAAATATTATGTGCATCAAATAAATGAAATGTTGGAATGAGATCGATTTTATTAATTGAATCAATTATTATTTTTAACTAAAAATTGATTTTATGTAGCACATTTGTGTTGTGTGTCGCAAGATTTCGCAAACTTCTTCCAAGCTGAATATTTTTCTAACAATAAACTTCATAACTTGTGACACATTTATGAAACGTAAAAATGCGTAATACTCTGATGAACTACTTCTAGCTGTCAACCAAACAAACCATCTATAACCAGCTTTATTAACAAAAGTAACCACATGAGCATACCTTTCGTTTATTTATTCCATTTTCCAAATTATCCATAAGAATATCAGTTTGAAAAAATACATTGGTTTTTAAGAAAGCTGTTTCAGTAATAGCATCAAATTATAAGTAAGTATGTTTGTGTACTTACCAGAGTCCAGACAGATCTTCTAGGGCTTCTCCCAAGTTGATCCACTGCATTTGAAGGTCCCGAAGCATTATTTTCAGCAGAGCTCCATGTGTTACTCCGCCCTCTAGTGATATACACCTCCGACGAAGTTTTCCTAACCCTACTGTTTTTTCGGACAGGCATTTGAGCATTATTTTCGTACACCAATATCAATCCCGAAACTGATAGGAAAAAATATCATTTAGATTTCCGCGCGTAAACACATCAAAACATGTTGATTTATCAAAAAAGTGCAAGACTATAGAGTATTGGTATAATATATGAGTTCACCTCAATTTCTTATCTACCATATGTTATCAGTGAAATATTGAGATGTATTAAGTAAATATATGAAGGAAAAAGATAAAGAAATACGACTATTTTCATTTCGATTGTTCTTCAAGGTTATTCTGTTACAGGGTCATTTATCATTATTTCATTGCATAGCTTTCATAGCATTTTTTTCGAAAAGGTGGTGATGATTGATAATGTAAAATCATCCCATCTTGAACTTGAAACTGTGAAGTTTCAAGTGCGATCTTGCCGATAAACAATTGATCAGACTGACAGCTATAACCTGCATTCTCATAGTTAACACACATACTACTGATGATGTCTGTCGCAGTAGCAGCCAAAACTTTTGGTACTGTAGGTTCCATATGACCATGGCCTACCAGCCCGGATTTTGTTATGAAGAAGTTTGTCAGGCCAGAATGGGCTCATTTAACTTTTTTTTATTTCATTATTCGAAAGTTTATGTTTCAAATAGTGCTCTGCAAAAAATCTGAAATTTCATTCTTTATTTTCCCCCTCAAATTAATAGTTGAATGTGGTCAAGCTTGACGTCACATCAGTCGACTCGGCGGCAAGGGAACGCTGGCGGCGATGGCAGCGATTCATAATCTCCAACTACTGGCCCGGTTGCCACCGCTCGAAGCTCGTTGCCTGGTGTGACGTCAAAATGTATCACGGGCGATCTCACATTTTCAAATGCTGTTGTTCAGTTGTTAATTGACATACAAACCGAAAAATTTTGTGGGATACTTGGGAGATGATTTACTTTTATAATAGGTATATAATTTTCAATAAAAATCTAAATTAGCCTGTATGAGCCCATTGTTGAAGGCACGAAAAAACCATGTCACACCATAGTAAAATGAAAGCTGCTAGGACCAATTTGAAAATAAATGACATTCTTGTTAATACACCAAAAATGGCATTGAATCAGGCAGTGAAAAGAGCTAAACTGAAGTTGACTGCGTTGGTAGCAGAACGCAATCTTCCATTCAAAATAATGGATCAGTTAGCAGAGTTTTGTGCATCAGCGTTTTCAGACTCAATTATTGCAAAAAATGTCAGAAAAAAATGAAAGAAATGTACTCAAAATACTTTCGGTTTATTAGGTCCTACCGTCGAAAAAAAATTTTTCGTTTATACTTAACGTGACCCGCTTCCCGCTTTGGGCGGGACAGTTCCGCTTTCAGGCAGACTGTCCCGGTGTCCCCAGCAAGGCCGCCATTGTCCCGCTTTTCCAAACTCGAAATGGATTGCGGGGCGCCTCGCACGGGAAGGTAGTTTACGAGAGAACGCGCCCGCCACGCTAACGCTGTGAGCGGGATAGATACACCCAGCGCCAAGCTCAGAATTGTGGTTAGACTTTTTCACACACAAGCAGCCACCTTTCATGCAGCTGCGTTGGAATTCGAAAGGCAAAATGTGTCGGCCATAGATCCTGCCAATGAAATTAATCGTCTCCGAGATAACCTGGTACTGAAAGAGAATAGGATTTTCCTTCGTCACATTGTCCGTAACCTGCTCGTAAAACTACAAGAAAGGAAAGCTGCTGTTGACCAGCAGAATGTAAGAACTGCGACGGTTGAGTTTTATGAAACAAGTAGAGAATACTTGGAGCAGTGGTGTCAGTTCAGCACAGAATTAGAAGTGTTTGAATGGGCAATTTTAAGTCCGAAGTTCCATCGAAATCGGTAGCATTATTCTCGCTGCATGGAACATCGTGTATTCGCGCGCTCTTAGCTACATCATGATTGGTTTATGGCTACCAGGTGCGACTGGCGTTATTTTATTTCCGTATTAACTGGCGTTAATACGGAAATCTGACGAGTTTTCACTTATTTCTAACTTTGCAACAGCAGAAAAATCTCAGGCTGGAATGTTGGCAACGTTTCTACTGAAAACCGTTGGGTCGAATTGAATTATTCCAGCACTTTCGTACCAACAATCTTTATTTAATAAACTTTTCCACAATTATTGAGAACGTTATGTGTTTGCCTGGAAGTAATGCATCTGTCGATAGTTTTTTCTCAAATGAACAAAATATGGATACGTAACGCTACTACTGGGGCTTAGTAAGTCTTGCTTACTTAACTATTTTGTGTTAAGTGCAATACGTGTTTGGCAATGGTTGTCAGTTTTTTTAAATGGGAAAGTGCAGGATACCTTGGATTTAATTGAGGCGGATACCTCCACCTCAATGGGAATATATTTATGTTTTAAAAATGTATTAGATCAAATAAATTCCCTATGACAATGTTGTTGGAGTTGCAGCTGATAACGCAAATGTTATGTAGGCAATATTCAGAGAGTTTAAAAACATTAATAACAAAATTGTTATCGGCTATATCTGGCACTCATTTCATCTCTGCAGTTCACAAACTGGTAAAAACTTCCGTCTTATTTGGAACAGTTCATCCACAATAATGTAAGTGCTTTTCGAGTAGGTAGTTCAAAAAGAAATCAAGTGTTGAGGGGAATTTCAAAACTTTACAAATGAAAGAAATACCAGAATTTTAAAAATCAGTTCTACTAGATGGCTGTCTCTTGGTATGGTGGTGAAATGAGTAGTATAATACATTAGAAATTGCATAGTTTATATTTTCCTTCTCGAAAATTGACATATATATTGGAGCTCGTAAATGAATTGGTTTTGGAATTCCCGTCACCTCAAGCAATAACAAAAAGCAAATAAGATAATTTGGAAGAATTGAACACAGAATGGCGTTTGACTAGTGAGGTTCGGGAAGAAATATTAAACTTTGAATATGAATGAGTTTTGGAATACAATAATAGCCGAAAAAAATTCCCTTGATGTAATCTTCCTCAAGCGATAAAAGGGATATTAGCTCTGCCGCACTCCTCAGCAGCTGCTGAGAAAATTTTCTCTCACATGAAGTTTATAAAAGTCAAAACAAGAATTAAATTAGAAGAATTTTATCATCTTTATTACAAACCAAATAATTACTGAAACAGAATTGTTCGAATCTGTGTCACAACTTAATAACAATAATTTGCTGAAGTGAAATCATCCTAAAATAGAAAATATCTAGATGAATTTCACTAGTTTGGACTTCCACTGTCTAATATATGAAATTATTTGAAATCCCTGAGACATCTAAAAGAGAAGAATTAAAAATGAATGGTTGAAAATAAAAATTATATCAAGCAAAAAACTTGAAATGGAATAACAGTGAAATACAATACAAATAAAATAATAGAACAATTGAACAAAAATTGAATAAATGAATGAAAAAAGAAAATAAAATACAAAGTTAAGAGATTCCAAGCCACGTTAGTTCACGACGTTTCGATTGTTAGTATCTACCATCGTCTTCGGGTGATCAACTTAAGGACGAATTCTTTACACAAGATGAGGGACTGCCAATGGGATCGCCACTTTCACCAGTCATAGCCAATATATATATGGAGTGGTTTGAAACTCTGGCCATTGAAGAAGCCCACAAAAAACCTCGAGTCTGGTTGAGATATGTTGATGACACCTTCATAATAT
>WOGP01006757.1:0-12176 GCA_015342065.1 Leptinotarsa undecemlineata | reverse complement strand
ACCACTCTGTCAAGATGGTTGTTCTGATTATTGGAGTCCTTGGTGGAATGATGCCCTCTCTACTCTCGAATCTCAAAATCATACCGGCCTGCCGCACTAAGTCAGAAATCTCAGCTGGACAGATGCAGAAGGCTATCATTCTTGGCTCACTGCGTTTGCTCAGGGCGCATGATTCTCGAACCCAATGATCAATTACCCCACGGTGTGGGTAGTGGCCATTGGTTGATAATTTTGGCACGCCCTCCCGAATGTATCGGGATTTCGGGGGATAGGGCCTGACCAGCGCAGACTACGATGAAAAAAAGATAATAATAATATATTTACAGCCATATACGGGTACATTTTGTGAATAAAGTAATGCTACAATATAAACATTCAGAGTAATAGTAGAGACCACAATTTGAAAAGAAAAAAACTATGCTACATCAATTTATATGTGAAAGGTATACACATGTATAAGTTACAACATAAAAAAACTTTTAAAATTCCAACCAAAAAATGTATATATAAATTCAAGGAGTGGTTATTTAATATTTTAAAAGAAGGCCATTATGAAACATGTTACGTGAAGTTTTCTGGGTAGACTAGTTTTTGTGATAGACATCGAAACAACATCAATCACATCTTTATACACAAAATTGGCTTCAAGATCATTTGCTGTCAGAATTATCCCCAATGAACTTGATATATTCACTGCTAAATCGACTTACTTTGCCCTAGTAGAGTCTCATCTAAGGTATGGCATTGCATTTTGGGGATTCTGTAGTAAACAACTATTGTAGATTATACTTGAAACTGTGGATCGTAGTGAAATAGCAAAGTTGAAGTAGAACTTTAATAAACTTGAGGAATACAATATACACGTGACAGTCAAACTTTGAATTAAAAGATAATTGACAAACTAAACTTTTCAATAACAACATTTAGCAACCACATAAAACTATACAGGATGAATATAAGCTGCAATTCAGTTCATATTCCAACAACAACTATTGACTCAGGTCTTCGTGTTGCAAAAGAGATCTTTGCGGTTTTTATGTGGGGAAAACCATAGGTATAGTTGTAGAGAACTTTTCGTTAAATACCGAATCCTCACTCTATTCAGCATCTTCATTCTCGAAGTTGTTTGCCTGATTCATAAAAGATATAACACTGATTCTCCAGATACACATAGAATCCACAACACAAGACAGAATAGTAGCAATAATATCCATCTGTCAATATCCAGATTGACTCTAATCAAACTTTCTAACATGTATGAAGGGAAAAACATAGTCCAAATTTCCGCCACGACTTCTCTAGGTGAAGCGCATCTATGACTCTGGCCCTTTGGCGCATAAATCAGGCTAAATTTGACCGATGGCATGATTTATGTTGACTTTGAGGACCGCTGTGGTTTGTGGCTTATTCACATACACCTGCGACTTGAGAAATCCTCACAAAAAAGTCTTACGGGGTCAAATTGTATGATCTCAGTGGCAAGTTCACATTACCTACACGTGAGTTGACCATGCCCTCAAATTGTTCGTGCAGAATATACAATGTGGCGTGAGATTTGTGGCACGTAGCGCCGTCTATTCTGTTGAAACCACATGTCCAGATTATCCAATTTAGACAAAGTTCTCAAAGAAACATGGACCGATGACGCCGCCATTTCAAACAGAATGCACTGGACGTTTTTGGATTTCATGTGGATTGGTATCGTTCCAAATTCGACAATTTTGGTTGTTCACGTACCCATTCATCCAGAAATGGCTGTTACTGATGAAGATGATTGTTTGAGGAAAATCAGGGTTATTTCCCAACTACTCCTGAGCTCTCATTCAAGGAACACACGTCGTGCCGATGGTCGTTCACCTTCAATTTTTGGGTCAGTTGAATTTTGTACGGTTGCAGGACCAAGTCGTGATGCACCACATTGCCAATAGTCCTCTCGGTAACACGATTATGGCAATCATAAAATGGACGAAGTGCGCAATACGTTGCCCGAACTAACAATTTTATTATTTGCACGTGTTGTTGAATACTATATGTGTCCATAGTGATCTAGCAAAACATACTGAATAAATGACAACTTATTTGACAGATGTAGCTTCAACAAGATGGCCATTATCGATTGTTAAAGTTCAAAAGTCTCTGTTGGAAGACCCTATACATAAAAAGTTAGTAATTGTATTAATGATTTTAAAAAATATACACGAGATGTATAGTTTTTTCATGCTGTATATATGTATAGCAATAATACAATTCATGAAGACATAAAATAAACGTATTGAAACTAATGAGAAAAATACAATATAGTCGTTTCAATAAAAATAATCGAACTCTGCAGACTTCATCCAAACCACTCTGTTGAGATGGTGATCTTAAGATCATACCCGAATGCACTGAAGTTTCGTGGATAGGCCCGACCACCTTACCCTTCGGTAAAAAAAAATAATAATAAATCTTTATTTTCCTCAAAAAATATATACATATGTTCAGTCTTATTATACGTAATATGTTTACAATATTTACAATATTTTTACATTCAGATGTTTTTGTCTCTGAGAAGTTGAGATAACTATCGACATTTTCATTTCTTTATTGGCTGACAACATGAAACACGCGTAACTAATAATAAATTTTTATTTGAAAAAATATATTTGCATATGGGCAAAGCTTTCACCTCGGGGTAGGTGCTCGGTAAAACTAGCAGTTTTGTTTCTTTCAGATTGTGGAAGGCGAAAATACTCAAAAAAGGTCGGCAAGAAAAACTCTGTTTTCTCCATAAAAAATCATTTTCGTTCCCTCATCTTGCATAATATTACTTCTTATAACTCAGTTGATTATCAAGATATATTCATCCATTTTGACATTTGGAAGTCTCGTAAATTCTGGATTATGATCATTCCAATTCTGTATGCGAGCAGGTGAGTCTAAGTAAAATATTCATTTCGGCAATAGGGACCCAAAATATCAGTGAACAAATTGAAAAAATTTCAATATCCTCAAAGCACCTGTACTGAAAAATGCATATTTCATCACCCTTCCGAAAACCTACAAACTCCTCGAAGGTTAAGCGACGTCGATTCAAATGTAAAATCGCAGAAAATATTCCGGAATAAACAAAAAGGTAATCCCGAACAAATACGAGAAAGTAGAAGAGCACCAGATATCGTGAACAGTTTGGAAAGCACCGATACGAGTATTGGCAGTATCAGCATTCAAATGATGCAATTACCGAAAGAATGGGCCGGCTAGGGCCACTCGGAGGACACTATATCGACAGCTGAGACTATCCTGCACAGAGACGACGTCTACTGCGTCCGAATAAGACACGTGTTTTGAATAAAACAGGAATGTCATAATACGTTCATTGAATCACTATAGTTGATTTTCAAAAGACGTATAACAATGAATCACTAATGGCATACAAAACATTTCAGGCAGCAATGAATAAAATAATGTGTTATTATATTTGAGTGTTCCCCAATACAAATTATTCGGAAAAGCTGTTTTATATCTTGCAACCACTAATTAAAGAGAATTTCAACAGGAACTCCAAGGTTTCGGAACAATCCTCTGTTGTCCTAACAAGTATCTAATGGACATCAAAGAATCCAGGAAATCGGTTGGAGGGAAAAATTATACATTCTTACGAAACTGCAGTTGTATGAACAGGTGTTTGTGTTTGGTGAATAACTAGGAAACATTCCCGTTCTCGTTCATCATTAAAACCTCGTTCATGAAATTCTTCGTAATGAACAACACTTGTAAAATGCTATTCATGTAGCAAGTGTTTTCTAAATTATCTAATCTAATTTTCAGGACAACTCTCTCTTAAGGAAGAACATGTTTCACATAATCTGTATAAGAATCATTTCTCAATCTGCAATCGATCCTTCCAAGTGATGAAAGGTTTCGTAGAGGGATTGATTCGGCTCTTGCGTCATGAAAGGTTTTCACTGAAAGGGAACCAGAACCACGAGGACTGCAACTCATATTTGGGGGCCCAGAATGAACTAAGTCCATTGATCGCATTGAAAAATAAGAAGGTGTATCAATCACTTGCGAATTAACCTTGATAGGATACTGATGAATATCCACATATCTCGGCTTGTTTCGAAGAGATTTCAGTTCCGTACTGGAATAAGGGCAATGCATGATCTCATCCAAATTATGTGAAGAAGGAATAGAAATTAATTATTTACATTGCGTTGTTGAATACTTCTTTGTTATTTCTTGTCCAATTTTTCCTGAATTGTTTTCAAATAAACTATAGAGACAAAAGATAAATGATTTGATTGATGAGCCTTTTATTATCGTCAATACGTATTAGAACATTCCATCATCCTAATGAAATGTTATTATAGTCTCATAGTTTTGATTGACAAGTTTAATAGTGCGTACAGTGCAAATTAGATGCATAGAAACTGTTGTTAACAATTTGCTTTTGTTTTCTCAAAACGCGAGAAATGTGATTGACTCAACTGTGTACACATGGCGAAACAATCGAAATCTATGGAGCGCATTTTGTTCAGATCTTCACTTAATGGACCACAATGTAAAAAAACCTTTTACATAATATCAATGTATTCCTAAATGTACACAACATTGAAAACTGAAGGCTAACTTGGCATTGTTAGCAGTGCCACTTATAAGGCATCTCTGCGAATGGAGTGCTGGAATTTATTGGATCATTTTACTATTTCTTCACCAAGAGTGACGTAGGTCAAGAATTTCTGGAAAAAAAATGTATATGGCAGAAGTGGCCAAGAGATCACATCTTGCCCTTCCAGTGCAAATTACTAATCGAAAGCTATGAAAGAATAAATAAAATTAGAATTAATAGCTAAAATACCTATTGTTTTAGGCAATAACACATCAAATGAAAATATATTATTATATTATTATTATAACGAATAGAATAATCAAGACATAAAATAAAAATGACCACAAAAAAAATAAAAATAAGCAAAAACTAAAAAAAGATATCAAACCAAATTACTTTACGACGTTTCGATAGTTAGTATCCATAATCGTCTTCGGTTGATGACTGGACTATTCCTCGGAGAGATGGTTATTTATAAGTCATTCGAGCGCTTTCATCTGTCCCCTCTTTTCTCTCTCTGCTTCACCCGTTTAGCGGGAGTTAAGCATGTTTCCGCTTAAGAACAGGTTTCGTTGTATATCTCTACGCTAGCATGGCTGAATGCTTCGTTGGACAACACAACATATATGCGGTTTCTCTGAACTTCTTCTTAACCAGTGTGCTTTTCTGTGAATGCCCTCGGCTTGGGACCACTTGATGTAATGTTGATGAGTCCAAATATACTCTGCTCTTCCCGATTTGATTCCAATGACATCTTAGTTTCACTAACATTCATAAGGTATCCGGTAAATGCAATTCTTGGAATCGCTGTCCGCGTTTGATGGTCTGGTTTGGTGAGGCTGCTACGGATGGTGTTTCCGGATCTGAAGCAGGTTCCGATGTTGTAATCGGATCCCATTCTTCTTACCCTTTCCGACAATACTTTGATTCAGGAAAGGACAAGCACCGGTTGTGATAGCTTCCCTTCCTTGCGAGGCTCTTGCTGTCTTCCGTTGAACTGATTAGTACCTAGACAGACAAAGAGAGATCGAGACAGAAAGAAATAAAATTATTTTTTCAGGTTAATTACACTGCAAAATCTCGATTAGCATATAACAAATGTAAATATTCAGAATTCCAGATTTTGGATACATTTTTTATTACTATCTTGTCTGAATGTAAGAAACTATCTCGACTTCAATATATTTTTAAGTTTTGAAAGTAACTGAAATATTCTTCACTGAAGATGAAGAAGATATTACGGCATAAAATTTTTGGTTAATTATTTTTGTGTCTTAATTATTTTTTCGTTATCAAAAATTTTCATTTTTCTGTTTGTTTGTGGCTGATAATGCTCCTTGTTGAATGATAGAAGTTTGGACTTCCATTGCTTAAAATAAATGTCAACAAAATCGAAATCTAAAAAAAAATAATGCATAGTTTAGGAAATATGAAAAAAATAAACAAAGAACAAGAATTATAAATGTAAAATAACGCTCACCTGAGAAGAAAACCCATTATTGTGGCCTAAGATGGAGAGACCTACTAATATGAGTAATAATAATATAATATATGTAAATGAAGATGTTAGATATTTCCAAAAAAACATTTATGCAGAGAAATTATTTCACTTCTATCTTAATAACTCTAGAGTAGCTTCTTCAATGATCTGTTTTAAAAAAATCTGTTTAAAATCTGTTTTTCCGTTAAACAGTTGTCGCACCCCTACGAACGACAACCCTCAGAAGTCGAAACTTGTGCGAGCTATGGATTAACGATGTCTTACCTTTTAACGTGTGATTCCTTACACGGATCTAAATGTATTCATTTATATATTAAAGAAGAAAGTAATACAAATCATGAAATTATGAAAAAACAAAAAAAAATTGGCGCTCCGGGGCGACTGCATTGATTTTAGTGGCGCATTTGCTTTTTCAGCTGCAGGAAAACCCCGAAAAACCTGCAGAACCACATCATCTGAAGATCTTGATCTGCCAATGCCCCCTCTTTCATAAAACAAGATGTAGGGTGTCTCCAGAAGCTCCAATAAATTCAAGACATCGCCAGAACAATTAGTGACACGACTATTTAAACTTATCCAGTCCGTTTCGTTTCTGACCAAGGTGTAATAGAACCAGGACCACAGCGAACAATGACTGCATTAAGATTATAATAGTGGTGGCTTCTTTAACGCACTGATCATCAACTAAACTTGAATCCAGTTATCAAAACAGTTATTTCATAGTATCACTCAACTCAATAGAGAATATCAGTATTCTGAGCTGAACAGAGTCACAGAAATTTAATTTTCTTGACAGTTTCAGAAAAATCCTTTCTGTGATTCGGACGCCAACTTGATCATAATAAATATCTGAACATCGGCAGTTCCATTACGGCCTTTCAACACGGAAATGTTAATATTAAAATATTGAATGTGCCGAATTCAATGTAATTTCCATATCGGCTAATTGAAAATTATTGATAATAAGTAAGCCAACTCAATTATGATTTGGCAGTAATGATAACAAATAAGCCATGAATTTATTCACAGCTTGATTAGACATTATTGTTGTACAAGAGTATGTGGGACTGTTCCAGCCACCGTTGTAACTAATAATTAAAAACTATAAATTGTCGGTCAGACAAAGCATTTGTAGGCATTACAAGGTGTACAATAAATAATTGCGACTGGCACGTGACAGTGTGATGTCGCTGTCCTGGACGGATATTTAAATATTCATGATGACCTTGTTGCTCCAACGGAATTAGTCGTGTTCCTGAAAAAATACTCGACATGAAATTGGAGAATATGGATTCAAAAATAATATAGAAAACAAGTTTTATGCAATGTGTCCCTTCCCATATCTCTCTTGTTTGAAATGCAATTCTGAACATATTTGGAGCGAGAGTACGGAAAATTTCATCAAATTGACCAAAACTCATTATTCTCATAGACGTACTGTTTTACGAGGTGAAATAGGCCCAATTATTTACGAAAAGTAGACTGGGCATCAACATACATGAATATTGTTTTGAAATTCATATTTAGCATCTTCAAAAACACTTCGTATGAAATAATTTGAGGATAGCCCGAAAACTAATGAAAAAACAAAGTTGAAAATCGTATGTTTTACAATTAATTATAAATACAACTTATTATTTCCTGAATGAAATGTCCACTCGATAGTTTGCAAAACCGCAAGACGTGTTTTGCATTCCTGATGATTTCATACTGATTCAATGCTACTCAATTCACATAATACCAATTTGAATCATGCGACTTTTTTGCTGGATAGTGATCAATACTTCCAACTTTAAAACAGATTTAAAACCGAATAGGTAATTGAAAATTTTTAAACGGTATTTAAAAAATATTACTAAGTTATTAAATTGATATCCACAATTAGTGATTCATATACTGACAATTTGAATGAATATATTAACAATTTGAATCATATGAACCAATAACTTTACCGGAGTTCACGTAAACACCAAATAAAAAATTAAGCATCATAAAAGAGAATTTTGAAAACTCAATAAATAATAATGTAATATACTTACTACCAATTTCCATATTGGAAAACAGACTTAGAAGAGGAGAAAAATTCAATTCTATTTGATTTCCAACAGATATAGTTTAAAACAGTTCTTTCCTAGATGTTATACTTCAAAGTCGTAGATGATCACCCTTTCGTTAAAGGATGGTTTGCAAATGTGGAATTTGGCGTCCCAGTCAAGGAACTACTCCTGTGTTCTTTTATTCTTTCGGAATAGATTCTCCTCTTTTGGCCAAGTCAACTTATACCTACACTTCTGATCTATCCGACACTTTATAGCTTTTAATAAATTTACATTTTCAAAAAACGAGCTATTTTAAGTATGTCAATATTCTATGTTGCCTATTATATTTACTTGCGGACCTAGTAAATCGTTTGATTTTGCAATTAGGGTAGAGTAGGGATGGTGAGTGTAAGCCCACATCACTTAGGCCACATGTGACCCATTGTACATTCTCCCAAGGAGTCCACTAGCCCCATATTATGGAGGTGTTTCCTTAGTTGACAGTGGCCAGTTAGAAATCCTACTGTTAGGTGTAGATTTTTCCTGGTCATCGCCAGGTATTTCTTCGGCGTCAGCTTCCCAGGGATCTTGGGAAGATTACATCCTTTGATTCCATCTCATCTCTTCAGGAATTGACCATGGGTGTAACATTTGGCTAGTTCCGCAATTGTCGGAGTCATCAGGTCGTAGGTATCACTGGGTCGTAAAAATATTGGTCCAGCCGCTTCCTTGGCTAAAAAGTCGCCAATGGGATTACCTTGACTCCTGTCGGGCCCTTTAAACCACCCCAGGATAATGTTATTATCTACCGAGGCTTTGGATAAATCTTGGTGGCACTCTAGTACTAGCCCTGAGGTAACACGTCTGTTCAAGACTAATAGGGCTTGTCTACTATCAATGCAGATTGTTATGCTTTTGCCACAAATTTCTTTTGTGGCGATTGATATATCAGCCAGTTCTGTATGAATCACGCTGGTATTTTTCCCATTCCCCACTATGAAGTCGATAATATTTACTCGTACCTTCCAACCGTTGTTGACAGTAATTTGTTTGATAACATTCAGTTCTTTCTGAAAATTAGTTTTCGAGCTAATTTATATTGATAGAGATGTGTAGAGAAATTGTATACCAGAATGTCCATATAAAATTGTTTCTATCAATTTGAATAAATTTTGCATATACATCAACGTTTCACTTATATTCATAATTGAATTATAAATAAGAGAGATATGGAAGTGGATTCCTTAAAAGCTGGTCCCACTGAATGTATTGTGTAGAATATTAATTTCGATTCAATGCATGAAAACTATAAAACAGTTGAATTCTAAGCACTAATTACAGAGTTTTAAACCGATGAAATATACTATACCTGTTCGATCGATTGAAATTATCTTGAATCGGTGATCATATTTCACATAAATTCTGAAATTTGGAAATAATGAAATTTAAAGATTATGTATGTAATAAAAAGTGATAGGAATCAACTGGAATTTCAGTAGATTGAACATATATACAAAGTTCCCCAGTTTCAAAGGAAGACAATTCACTAATGAAAGTGCAAATATCTAGATGATTGTATATATTTAACAAACTTTAGGAGATACATGCAAAGAGTTGAAGGGGGAAAACTTAGCTTACCAGAAGGGAGGAATATGAATCAGTTCTTCCTCAAATAATAAAGCTAAAAATTAAATATGATTAAGATCACTGATTACGAATATGAATAAATGATCAATATAATAAATCATATTACCACTAAAATTTTAAAAGAATCATACAGACACCAGAAGTAGGTGAGATAAAAATTTGAGAAGAAAAATAGTATTGCATTTAGGACGGTTCGGGGATATTGAAGAAAACGTACAAGATAGAGAAATGGAATTTAATCTCAAAGTGAAAACATGGTTTGAAATGTTGAAGGAAATACTAATTGGCAAACATAATATAAAAGGGAAAGGTATAATTGAAATAAATTCACTAATAATACATAGGCAAGTAAGGAATATGCGACTACGTAGAGCATAATTAACATACAAAATCGAATAGAGAATAAAAAAAAATTGGAGTCGTAAAAAATATAGGAAATCAGAATAGAATATGGTTAATCTAGGTGAGTGACATTCAAAATACAAAATAATATGGAATGGAATAATTTCAAAAAGGCTTTAAAATAAACGTAGTACTCAAACATTGCTACTGGACAAATCAAGTATTTACTACAAGCAATAAGAGAGCATGTGATTATTATAAAATGAAAGTGATTTCTAGAAACATGAAACAATGCCAAACATATTTCAGTTTGGATAACAATAGTAATAGTTACAGAAGCACACCATAATCCTAGTATCTTCAGCAGATGATGACGATAAATGGTGTTATGTGTACAGTTATTAGTTGTGTACAGGTTTCGAAATTCATTTTTTATATTAGGAATTCAATAGTCCTTGGAAATTTTTGGAGATGACATTATTCTTTCTTAGTCTTTTCAATTTCTTATCATAGGTTTCTCTAGTATATATTAGGTTAGCTGATTGTTGGTATATGCAACTGCATACGTACACAATAAGTATGGGTATGTTTGGGAAGGAAAGTTTTTGGCTTTCTACTACTCCATCTTGATACAAAAAGATGGAGTAGTAGAAAACCAAAAACTTTTTTTCCCAAATATTAATCACTCCTAAAAATATAACCCCCTCAATTCAAGTTTACGTACTTAGAGTTTAAATCTCAAAATAATTGATGTCGCATTAAAAGAGTAATGATTTCCATCAGAATCTCTTTTTTAAATCAAGGAACAAGCGTTAATTTCAGATTGTAGATACTAACATCGTGCCGAAACTTGTCTTGAACATCGATTTGAACTGATCAGTGTTTTGTATTCAACAATGTGAAAGTGTCCAGGGTCTAGACCATTTGTCGACATGGACCAACAGTATAATCTACAAGTATTAGTGGCTGAGCAATCTACCACTTTTAGGGAATGGTAGTATTTTGTGATTGGTATGACACTCCAGGTCCTTTTATCTGGAAAATGCCTTGTTCTTTCCCTTACTTCACACTGACATAACAATACGGTATTGAAATATTGTGCTAATTGGACTCTGAAAAATATTCATCAGCAAAGGACTCTTTACAAATAAAATGTCTTAGTTTTTTCGGACCACGCCATCAACGTTGCGAGATATGCCATTACTCTGCCGATGATACATACGAGCATTTTATGATACACTTTTCCGATTTTGGCCGTGTTGGCCTCTGATTGGCGGGACAGTGAGTCCCTACACCGGATGGTCGGTGCGATTTTATGGCCTCTCATTTACACACTACACAAAATTAAGGATGTTAAATGCAGATTAGCGACTCCGATGCTCGGTGAATTCAATTAGATTACATCTTCGGACCCAACACCGAGAATTGGTTTGTATAAATGCATGAAGGTGTATAAGACAGGTGCGAAATACGTTATTAAAATCAAATTCATTGCACACAATTTTTCTTTCCGAACTTCAGAGGATATTTTAACAACACATAATCATTGAGGCTGGGTAATACATATTGTGACTTGAGAGTACACACATTACTTAGAAAATCTACAATATTGCAAAGCAACTCATTGTGTAGCAACTAGTGTAGGTAATTTATTGCACTTTGAGTCATAGAAAAATGGAATTACACGGATTTTTTGGCGGAGAAAAATGTTTGGCTATTCTGTAATGAGATCATCTATTTTCTTTTATTTTATTCTATGGGAAACTGATTGGCAATCCCAACTAAGGAAGATCCAACTTCAGTACCCTCTCAGGGTTGCCAGAGCCCCGCCTCTCTAGGTAGCTTGTGTCAAAAACAGGGTAGTTTTCGGGAAGTTTTGCAAGAGTTTTGAAATTTGGTTCTATATGGTATTTTGGGCTGCTGATCAGGAATCTGAGGTTTGCCAACAAAATGTTTCATGGGGAATATGTTTTTTTTTGCGAATAACTCGAAAACTACGTATTTTGTGTAGAAAGATCACCTACACAAAAAGAAAGAAGATAAAATTTCCTAC
>WOGP01006756.1:0-12176 GCA_015342065.1 Leptinotarsa undecemlineata | reverse complement strand
AACGTCACCTTCAACGGACAAGAGATTCCGTGGACCAACAAAGCGACATACCTGGGGGTCCTCCTAGACAAGAAACTAACATTTCAGTCTCATATACGGCAGAGAATTGGAATGGCTAGACATGCCAAACAACGCCTGGCATCAATCATAGGACGCAGAAGCAATATGGGGCTGAAAGTGCAGTTGCTAATGAATAAAACCGTTCTCCTACCAATAATACTGTATGCCTGCACTGCCTGGGGCCAGTGCGCATAGACATACAGGAAAAAGATCCAATCGTTTATGAACGCGAGCATAAGGGCCGCATTAAACGCGCCATATTACTTCCCCAATAGATACATTTACAGAGCCTTAGACCTGGACACGCAGTACGTGGACGTGTATATGAGAGAACACGCAGAAAGCGTGTTCCATAGAATCAGATCGCACAACAACCCAGCGCTACGCGATCTACACGACGCGTTGAACAGGGATGACCCTAGATTCCGAGAAAGGGACAAACATCCAAGGCCTACTGAACAGAACCAACGACTACCTCCACGAGTCGCCGTCAGGCGACTCAGGTAAGCACACTAAACTATAAAAATTATCTTACAGCAGGTTCACCGCAGAACAACTCGACCGCGGAACTATAATCCTTAGATTCACTGAGGAATGCTCGACGTTAAAACAATAGCCGCCGGTTAGTTTTTGGGGGCCCCCATGCAAAAATTCAGTTAGGAATAGTCACGTCAAAACATTTCAACCGATCGCGAAAGAATAGCACCTAAAGTCTGACTTTCGACCAAAAGAGGTCAGATGTCAATCTTGTTGAAGTGCCCATCAACAAATTGAGGACCACTCGGAGAGCGAGGGTGGATGGAGTGGGGTAGTAGGTTCTCCTCGCTAAAGAGCTGGTGGGAAGCTTCTACTTCAGGGCACTCAACCCGGGAGAGGGCTTGGGGGAGAGACAGCTTTCTATCACTTCAGTACTGATGTCTTTCAAATTTAATTTCTCAACTATCAGCTTAATAGGAGCCTCGCGAGGCTCCTGATTTTTTTTGAAGTTCACGTCCAGAAAGATCCACTGAACTCGAAAGAGTTTCGAATTGAAATTATTCCGCCGAAAAAAGACACTAAAATGAGAAAATTCGTCGTAAAATTTGAAGATACACTGAAATTCAATGTATTGTTTCCAAATGAATGACATACTTTAAAACGAAGCACCTCATTGAAATATCTAACGTGAAAGTAGAATCCAACTTTCTGAATATTTTAATTTCATGAACTACACATTAGATACGATTTGGTCTCCACGACCAAATTGCTCGTGAGTTGAAGGTTAACTCAGATGGTAAGATTTACATAGGAACAATAAATATAGGTAGAAAAAGTTATTCGAAATGAACGTACAACATAGCCCTCAACAATGTTACGCTTTCCCAAAAATATAATCTAAAGGGCCAACAATATGAATCGTAAGGTACACTAACCGAAGGTACATTTTCAGGGGTGATGGATATGTTCTTTTCAGAAGGTGGCAGCCGAATCCCGAATTCCGATTTTAGGCCGAAGTCTAATATTGCCAATCAGCATTAGTGTATTATTGCATTATCGCTAATTGCCGAATATCATAACTATATTTAGGTAAACGAACTTTATTGGATCGATAATCACAGTGCGGTGCACCGAGGCTATACATTTGGAAAATAAAATATTTTCAGAAATAAGTATTTTTGACAATTTGGCTTTTGACAATATCGTCATGATTTTTAAAAATGAAGTTTGTGTAAATCATATCGTAATAAAACAAGATTGTGTAAAACTTGAATATTCAAGATCAATAGTAATTTAACAATTTAAAAACAGACAGATTTAAACAGTAAGGTATAGTTTATTACTATTCTAAATTACTATTGATCTTGAATATTCAAGTTTTACACAATCTTGTTTTATTAAGTTTACTTCGGTTAGATTTCAACCCTGAAAAACTTTAAGGATAATGGAGGGTCGAATCTGTCAAATTCTTATACATAATCGAATCTATGAAATGAAATGAGAATTGTGGGGAAGTATCAGAATATATTTTGGAATTATAAACTAAATTTGATGTCAGTTGTTCAGGTGACGGTCTTTCTAGATTATTCAGGTTTTCTCTGTGGACTTTTATTCACTTCTTTACCTTTCTTCAGTGCTTCTTTCGGGGAGAGAAATTTTCTTTCTGTTGCGACGACTGGTGTGAAATCCAAGTTAGCTATCTGAAATTATATGAATATCATTAAAATGTAATGAAAAATGAACCACTTCACAAGAATAACTAAAATATTGGAAAGCAATAAACTTTTTCATGTACGGTGAATCGATAATGATTTAATAATTGAGTAATTATAGTATTTTTGAAATGAACACCTGTCCACATACTAAGTCAAAATCTTCCTTGACTTCTCTATTCCACAATAGAATGAAAATTTGGTAAATATTTGTTTAGAGAGCATCCGGAGATTTTGAAAAGTGTACTGACGTATTTTAATGTGTAGATTACGAATCCGAAAAAATAAAGCGGTGCTCTCCCTTATTTACAAAGTTACGGCCCTTCAAAGTTCAGAAAAGGGCAATATTTCAGCCTTGTTTTTCACAAGATAAATTATTTAAAAATAGAAGCATTTATTTACCAGGTCACTTTTACACCTTATTCCTCCTCAATTGATACTTTTCAATTCAACAGTCAACATTTTTATTATAAAAACAAGATTTAAAAACGAATGCTTCTTCTGGTAACATTCTTCTATTTCTAGGTTAGCTACTAGTGACATTTCAGAAAAAAGTGATTGTTATTTGCCACTGCCTACTATTTCAAATTCGTAGATTTGGATTTTTAGTTTGACGTGAGTTATTAGAAAAACAAAAAGAAATAAGGCAAAATACATTTGAATAAATTTAGGATTATTGACAACACCAGTCGTAGGTACCAACTATGCCATTAACTTTAAAAAACGCAAAATACAAGATATATAACTAAAAAGCAGCTCCGCACATTTTTTAACATTTTCATTGGAACAATCTTGATTGTTGTTGAGTGAAAAGTGTCAAGGAGGAATTAGGTGTAAAGGTGACCTAGTGAATAAATGTTTGTGTTTTTAAATAGTGATCTTGTGAAAAAGAAGGCTGAAAAGTTGCTATTTTCTGAACTTTGAAGGGCCATAACTTTGTAAATGAGGAAGTTCGCCGATTTTTTCTTTTGGATTCGTAATCTACGAATCCAAAAGATACGTAAGTACACTCAAAATTTTTTTCAAATTCGCCGGGTGCTCTCAAAACGAATATTTACCGAAAATTTTGTTGTGCCTAAGAATAAGAATTGTAGCGGTTGAAAATGCCAGCACTGCTCACGTGAGCTCCGTCTGTCCGAATACAGTTTAACGAAAAATCAAGCACTTGGTTGCAACTTTCCAAAAACCACTGGCGAAAAGCCCTGCAGCGTTCAAAATCGCCTGGTCCGAGTTGATGACCTCTTTTGGTCCTGTATGACTTGAATTTGTGTTTTTCCAAAATCCTCCCAACGTTAGGTCATAGTAGGCCTGTTGATATTTTTAAATTCCGCGTTGACGTTTTGGGATAATTTTCAACAGCTCCTTATCCCGGTTTGATTAATAAAATTTTGGCCTTTTCTTTTCAAATTGACCACCATCAAATGGGTTGTGTCGAAATCTCTCGAAAATTTCTCTTAAAGGGTGTCTTCTCTCTGGATACATCTCGTGATACAAATTGCTTGCTGCTTCTGCATTTTCCCTGGTTTGCATAAAACATACTATCAATTCCATTTTTCATAACTCTCATATTTCATTGCGAATGTGTGTGGATAAGACAACGCTCAGCTCAACAACGTTTGAAATATATGCATTACTGAATGTTGATAACTGGAACTTTCAAAGAAATATCGATAAAAAACTGCGTTTAGTTCTTCATTACCAGCATCGGATTCTAAAAAAAGTAATACTGCATTGCAGTCATTGAAATGATTCATAAATCGAAACCTAGCTAGCTGGATAATACTGAAATTTACGATCGTTTTTTGTCAGATTTCACAATACCGTTTTCTATGGGAAACTTTTCAATTTCACACCGCAAAGAATGGGGTTTCACCAGCTCATTCATATTCAGTCCCCATAAATGTTTATAGTGATACTGTTTATCAAATGTATGATATGACACATTTCAAGAACCGCGATATCCTCGACTATGGTTGACTCAATTTATGATTCTGATCCTTTCGAAGCAGTTTTTGAACATGATAATTGAAATGAATAACCTGTGGCAGTACAGAAACTATATAAGATCTGTAGTGCGGATGATTAGCAATTGGATTTCCATGGAAAGTAATGCTCCTCAATTGTTTCAAAGGTCTTAGTTTATAAACCTGGTCCAATTCTGAAATGCAGTTGCCATGGAAATATAAAATCTTCAAAGATGGAAACTTGAGTATACACTGAAACGAAAAACAGAAAATTCAATCCCACAAATCATCTAAAACAAAATCGTTAATTATGCGGAGTAGATCAAAATTATTGGTAGGGTTACAATTCAAAAAATAGTAGATCAATAATGCATGATGATAGAGTCAAAGAATGTTTATCTTTATGCGCCATATTTGATCTATTTCGCAAATTTACGGTTCCATAACGTTTCAAAGAATTTGACTTTACCTGATCTATTTCAGATATGCGATTGAATGATAAATCTATCCAGCCAAGCTTAGCAGGAAACTCCAGAACAACTTCTACGAGATCATTCAGATTTTGGAAGTTTTTGAGTCTATTGTTGTTGAGCCATAGAGAACGTGTTAGAAACTTTTTGTTCTCGCCTTTCTCCGGAACCCCAGCTACTCTAGTATATCTCGCTCCCTCCAAACCGATTTCTGAATGGAAAAGAACCAAGAGAAAATATGAATTTGCGATGTGAATACATTTCTATAGTTGAGTATTACGATTGTTTTATTTGTTATTGTGATATGATGTTCTTTTAGTCAACCTGAGGACTAACGGACTTCAGCTTTTGAATGTATCAGAATATCAAACAAAATCAAAATAAGTCTGAACACTGTATCGAGGAGAGATACATACATATAAAAAATTGAATATTTGTTTGGAAATGATACCTCAAAAAATTCATCTCTTCCAATATATCAACCTACACAGTAGCTAATGTTGAATGCCTGTCGCAAAACAAGTTCTTCTTACAGAAATTAAAAAAAAATTTGCTTTCTTTTTCTTTGGTAATGTGGAAAAGTGAAAAAGACAGAATTTGGGCTACATTATGTAATAAACTCAATGCGATTGCCATGGTTCTTTTTATTTTGTAATAAAGGTATATTTTGATTTACGGAATGTACCTACAAGAGAAATTATGTATGCATAATAAATAAATTAAAAGGTACTTTTATTATAAACTCATAAGTTGGATTGGGTCATAATGTAGGGCTCACATGCTTGGATGATATTGTCGTATACTGATGTTTCTTAGTCTTTGTAGTACACATTTCATGAATGAAATAATTAACCAAAATGTTCCACTGGAATTATAATAAGACTGACCCGTAACACCATCCATGATAATAATTAAACATTTTTCACATTGCATGCACCCCAAAAAGCTATTGCATGACTTATATCTGATTGAATTAATGCATGGTAGGCATATTTTGTAGCCGCAAAACCTACTTCTTCATTTATGACTGATGGCATAACAGTAACAGGAACAGCAACTGCACATTCGAGGGAAACTATCTTGCTAGTAGAAGTAGTAGTAGTTTATTAATCACTAAATTACATGTATTTATAAAAACATATAATAGAAAAATATTGGCGATAAATATAAATTTAAGGAAAGGTTTGTCAAAGCGGGTCTTATCACTGAATTTTTATCTGAGGAAATAAGTATTGATGATTCACTTTAGTTTTTGGAAAACTTGTCTGGGAAACATCAATATCGAAATCATTTCCTTTGAAGATGGTCAAGATATATTGTATTGTGAGTTACTCGGGCAAAACATTTTTGTGCTTATATTTATAAATAGTATTAATAATGTCGATATTATCTTTTTCTGAAAAGTAGTGAATAATATTCTCAGTATACTATAAAAAAGACACATTGAATATAAAATCATGAAAGTATAAAATCTCCAAATGTGTACATAATGTAAAACATATAAAACGTCAAAATTCAAATGTGTAAACGTATAAAAATATGAATGTTTCAATATACAATACAAACTCGACTTAAATTAAAAAATTGATACATTAATTCAGTAGAATTTGTTTATAATAATGTTATATTTTCATTTTTGAGCCATTTGACCACTGAAATTTTGAAAAACTTAAACACATATTCTCAATATGTTGAAGAATAAAAATTCGAGTCGCACCACGCACTGACCTTTATTATATGTGAATTGATGATATGATGAAGATCAGCTTCCTTACCACTGAGTCATAGTATGGTGGTATCATCTGCGAACAGGGTGACATTTCCTGAAATGTCAAGAATCGTCATGATATTAACGTATAGTAAAAACAAAATTGGACCCAATTTTGATCCTTGCGCAACACCACATTGAATATTACCTCAATTTGAAATTGATTTTGTCTTAACTTCAGTTTGGAATCCGTAACGGAGAAGCTTCCGCTGCAGTATCTCATGATTCGCGCAGTAATTCACCTTCGATAAATCACAAAATACAGCCACGGCAACTACCTCATTTGACGAGTTGGCTGTCCTTGTTCATATTTCACTGCTTGAACCACTGTGCATGCTGTTTTTGGCGAGTGCATTGACTTGAGATGTTGGGGTTGAGCAAACAGCTATCGGATGCCTGGTTCCACGTAGCCCCCCTGGATATGGGAATGATAGAATCATTTGTGGTTCTTTTATTCCCTAACTGAATGGCATCTCAACGATGATTCAATTCTAAGGTGTGTTTGTATCCGTGCCGAGAGAATGAATGACACTGAGCCTATCAGCTATTCCTACGGAACCTTCGAGATACCGGGCACCCTCTCGTCATAGCATCACCTTGTCACGGTAATGCGAGGCTCTGCCGTGATTGACCTTCTTTTCCTAGCTACTGACGCTGAGTCTACAGAAGAGATGGATGTCGAGCCTACGACTCCAGCTGACCTCCCTGTAAGTTTAGATCACGAGCGAGAGCTTCTCCTCCTGATCCAATAACTGATACCGCCTTGCACCAAATTCTTGAGCGGCGTACGAAGAATCTGTCTCAAATGGAAGAACAAACCCCTTAATAAGCAGGTTAGCAAACGTTTGCGCTCAAGTTATGTTTTACCAAACCCAGAGGCGAAAAAAACCTGCATTGTCAGGTATAGCTGACGTACAAAAACCCTCATATGCGGAGGTTATTGCGGATATCAAGGTGAGAATTTTGCACCTTACCTAAACGACTATCTCACTTATGAAGAAATAACAGATCATTTATTTTGTGCCTGCCACGCTGGGGACCCAATCAAGTTTTTAGAGTTCACCATACAAACTTATCGGCTTCGTTAAGAAGCTGGGTTTATTTTGTCGAGTGTGAATAGGTGGTGACCTACCACCACCCCTAGCAAGCAAAGTTTATGCTTGATGAAGCTATTGTATAGCGAAACACGTATCGCGGTTTTTGTGAAACGCTTTCATAGTGAAAATCATACAATAAACTGTATTGATTAGTTTTTTAGTTGTGATGGAAAGTAAAGAGGAAGTTCAATCTTCCTCTTTAATCTTCCTCGAGGTGTTGAAATAACGGTTTGCTGTTGGAGTAGACTATCGCATATCACATCTGACTTCTTTTGATGTATGTCAAAAGAAGTGAAGTTATTTTTCACAATTCAAGGCTGAAGTTTCGAAGTGAATTGCAGGTTTTGAACACGGAAAAAGATTATTTTCCAAAACTTCAACTAGGTACTAAAAAAAGATAACCATAAATATTTTATTTTTTTTCAATGAACTTTTTCAAGTTATAAATTATGGAAGGTGATATACCCAAAAAACAGTGAGAATTATATTGGTGCTCCAGGGCGACTTTATTGATTCCAGTGACGCATTTGCTTTTTCAGCTGCAGAAAACTCGGAAAAACCTGCAGCACCATTTATTATATAATATTATTGCATATGATATTAATATTATATTATTTTTGTTATATCTTATTCGCCTTAATCACGAACAAATGGTTCTATAAAAAATTATCCTTAATTCAGGTCATTTGATAAGTGGCCAAATTAACCTAGTAGTTGAAATGTGATATTTCATGTGGAAAAATATCAGTCGAAAACATAATGAACATATACTTATTTATGAAGAAATATCAGTGAACAGTGAACGACTCACCCTCTAAAAATTTTGCCACATTTATATATTTCAGTTTTCTGAAAGAAAAGTCTGCTGGTTTTCCGGATGATAACACAGAGTCAATGTCTGGGACCATGAAGAAACAATATTATCCCCAATTCCACTTTGTTTATGAGAGAAAATGATATTAATTCTTTGCGCATTGAGAGGTGTCACATAATTTCAATGACAAACATGAAAACTGAAATAAGAGTTTCCAGACTACCGAATAGACTGTGCTGTTTACTTTTTTATCGATCAGTTTCCGTAGATATAACACCGTTAACCAACACCTATATTTTGATGTATACAGGATGTACCAAAGAAGTTTGAAGGAAGATTTATCGTACATGCAAAATAAATTAAAAGGTACATTTATTATAAGGTTGGGATGGGTCATAATATAGAGCTTACATGCGTGGATAACATTATTATTGCGAATGACAATTTTCATGAATGAAATTAAATGAAGGATGAATATTGTTTCACTGAAATGATAATGTGAATCACAAAGTATATAGTATTTTTGTAATCGCCATGAATTCAATTTGAAAAATATGACTGGATATTATAGTTATTCATTTAAAACAAAAAAATAACATAACTTTTCCTTCCATGGAAGTAGATATGTAATATTCACATTCAGCAGACACATTTGAGTGGAAGTCTTGTGTTATGAATAGATTGAACTAGAAAGTAGCTTTAATCAACAAAATACAACATGACATAATAATATGACATATAATGACAACTATGAAATGGAATGAAATGAACTTCGCCCTTTTCTCCTGTGAATCATCTCATGGTCACAAATATACAGGGTACAATTTGGGTGAGAAATGTGGGCAATTAATATTATCTATATCTATCCAGATCATTTTGAAGTTAATCAGCTTCACTTAAAATATTCTCTGAATGTACAATTACTACGAACTGGAAGAATCATATTTTTGAAAATTATACTCAGTGTCAGTCGCATATGACTCTCAAATTTATTAGTCATTACATTTTCTATATCGAGTCTGTTATAAACACGAAGTCGACCTGATCCATTGAATTATTTCCATAATACTTGACCCCCTGTTTTCCATACAATAGTTGAATATATTCGATCCTTCCGATCGCTAACAATTTTTTGTGCGTCAAGCAAAAATGGAGTCGAATGTGGAACTGACTGAAATCCAACAATTTTACAAAAACCGAACATTTTTTTTGACGGGAATAACAGGTTTATTAGGAAAGCTTGTTCTGGAAAAAATTTTGAGGTCGTTTCAAGTCAAACGAATTTATGTCCTAGTCCGTGATAAAGATGGATCTGATGCAGAGACGAGATGTGCAGCAGCTATGGATTCAATGGTGAGTGCTCTTATAATTTTTTGGATTGTTTTATTGCTCAATAAAAACTAGTTTTGAAGAAATAAAATTACAAAAGATATCAGGCGTTTCTCATGATACTGAAATGAATTGAAGCGAAGACCAGCACTGAATCTAAAATTTTCCAGTGAATTATATTTTCAAATGTCAATATTTTCCTCAAAGATATTCAAACAAAATTTTAAAATCTGATATGATCCATAACTGACAATTTTGTAATTCAATATGATGTCAATGAATATATGTTAAAATAATTATAGATTGGTGAAATAATCATGAAAATATTCCTAAAAAATTGAAGAAGTTATTTTTCCTGAACTTTCTGGAATATACTAAATACTACAGTGGATTGAATGATGTTTGCTTACTTTGTTTCGAAAATATGGTTAACGTGTAACGATGTTTTTTAATGTTCGATACTTATTGTGGAAGTCTCTTCCAAAACATAATTTCATAAAAAAAAATTAAGAGAAGAAATACTGAATTTAAGTTGAATGCCTCATATTTCACATATCAACATTATCATTCTTATTGAAACGATGAACTGACTGAATATTTCAGTAGGTATTTTTCAATAATTTATGGTATGAAAATGCCTGTACATTATACCCATTTCTGTATATACTATAATGGAAATTGAATTTTGATGTGAATTCCATTCAATTGGGTTCGTTTTGATCATCGTTGAATCATCAATTCAACTCGCCCCTTCAAAATCAGAAGATGTATCCAGAAAAATATTCATTTTTTTGAAGATGATATCTAATTGGCTGAATATTGGGTTGATACCATTGCAATTGAGGTGAATATTATTTAAAATAGTAATAATGATTTATTTGTTGTCATCATATGAATAACAAAATGACTAGATGTTTCTAAAATAATTGCAAAAAGGGTTTTTCAAAAATTAAACTAATAATTTTGATTCGTTTCTAAAAAGCCTAATATGGAAATGAATCTGCGGTAACGGTGAATTCACTGTTTATGTCAAACACGAAAATACTAATATACGTAGGTATATTAGTAAAAATATTTTTCTTGATGAATCAGTAATATTTCGAATTCGTTACCCTTTTAGCCTATATACGCCAATATCGATGAATTCATTGCTTATTCATAATTGAATAGTACATCACAGGATACTGACACGTATCTGATTCAGAATAAATGTTATTAATAACATACACAGACTTGCCTAATATTAACAATGACAGAAGACTATTGAAAAAGTTTGTTTTTTTATTCATATACCTTTCATAACATAAAATAATTTCCAAATATATGACGAGGCTGAAGCCAAACAGCTTGTTACACTGTATGCATTTTCAGATCCTTCAGTGATGGATAAATTGCAAAACTTTCATGAAAGTGAGAAAAGAAACTAAGACACAATATGTTTGCATGTATAATATGTGATTTAATATATAGCATACATTATATAATATACACTATATAATGTATAATACTCATTTCATGAATTCTGGCAATTTCCAGCATACAAAATTCCCCCAACTCAATCATCAGAAACATAATCACTCCTGTTGGTGCTGGACCATGTTGAATACTTCTTGCGTTATACCATTTTCCTTCATCAACCTCATTTTATACTTTTTCTACATTTCCTATCTCTATTTCTTGTCGTCATGTTGAAAATTGAATGATCTGTTCATATTGTTGAAGTTTAAAAACAGTAACTCTTCAGTGGAACATCATCATTTACTCTGGACGTGAGGATCTCATCTTTAAAATACAATGAAATAATATACCTATTTATCTGCTGCAAAATATGGCCAGTATATCATTCATATCGAACGGTAATCACCAACTTCGAAATCAAAATATATTGTGAAACACAGAGACAGTTTGGTGATAGCATTTAAAAAATACGCAAACAAATTGTAATGATAACGATGACTGAAGCTCTTTTCTAACTAATAAATGACAGTTCATTTCGAACGCAAAGGTATCTACCCAAATTCTAGCCAATCGATATCGGGACAATAAATATTTTTGGATGAACCGGTTTCGAAAAGGCTAGTGAAATTTTTGAGTTGGTAATAATTCAAGTAACAACTCGATGGGATTGAAAACACAAAAATAGGGGGGAAGTCTCAATATGGTGTGTCCATACTTTTCTGTAAAACTTCAAGTAGTTGGTTTTTGGTATAGTTATCTTCAGAATACAAATTGTTATTCATTGAACAACTTTGTATTTTATCTTTCCTCGAATTTTTATTCGGTATTTTGATGAACTGTCGGGAATGATAGGAAGCGTTGTCAAGAACTATTACACTATTCGCATCCAAATTTGAGACCAATGTGTTTTCAGACCATTCTCCAACAATATTACCTTTCATGTTCTTATGACAGTCAACATTGCAGTACTCAAGTTTTTATTTCACATAATTTCAAAGAATTCGGAACCCATCATTTACTTTCTCCA
>WOGP01006755.1:0-12178 GCA_015342065.1 Leptinotarsa undecemlineata | reverse complement strand
GACGAAAGCACATTACAAGCCACCTGCGCTTAGGCTGCTTTCCTCAAACTCCTAGTGGTCCTAGTCATAATATTAATAAATTGTATATTAACACATTCCAAATAAAATTGAATTGAAATTGAAATTATATATTATCAGCTCACCAGATTGCCGTTTGGACTATACAATGACTCCTCCACCTGGCAGCGTTCAATGATAACTTGAGTCATGATTTGGAGTCGCTTTACTGTATTTACTGAGACAGATATTATTATTAGTACCTCAGTTTTAATGGCAAGTTTCAATTGTGTTGGCCTGATGGTGAATCAAAAGAAAAAATTAAGAGTTGTTATGGACTATAGAACATTTTCCGAAGATAACAAAGGTCTCCTTTCATGATATTGTTCTCAATTAATACGAGTTTCATCTCACTAAATCACTTCCTACATCCTCTTGTTGTAGCTTAGTTGGAAAAAATATTTGGTCTGAAGGAATTGACTGAGAACTGCAATTCCTGTTCATACATCCTGTTCATCAAAAAT
Source organism: Leptinotarsa undecemlineata (assembly GCA_015342065.1). NCBI lineage: Eukaryota > Metazoa > Arthropoda > Insecta > Coleoptera > Chrysomelidae > Leptinotarsa > Leptinotarsa undecemlineata. The sequence goes on along the minus strand of WOGP01006755.1, from coordinate 11,657 downwards.
CACAAAAAAAGTTATTATAAATTCATTTGAATATACGGAATCAGATATTAAGTACCAGAAATAAGATATTCGAGTTGTATTAGAAAAAAAGGATCTTGATAACGGAACTCTGTATGTTAGTGAGCAAACTTTATGTTTGCAACGGAACGGGGATGTTGGTCTAACGATAGAGTGCCCCAATATAGTATTGCATGGTATCTCGATAGATGATTATGTTTACCTAGGAGAATGTGTCTATGTAGTAGTTGCAGAAAAGATTCATATGCCTGGGGAATATCCTCTCCATTGCCTGATGCAGATGCCAGGGATGCAGTTGACAGTGAAGATAGTTATTGAGAAGTATCACATGAGTGTCCAGAATTATTATTATTATTAGTACCAAGTTCCACTAATAATGATACTGAAGTTGTCATACAGATTTACGAGGCTATGATGCTCTGTCAGGAATTGAATCCTGATCCTGCCACGGATGTGGATGATGACAGCACAAATGATGATGACAATCTCTACGAAAACGCTGAAGCTGAACTGAATGAGGAGAATGAAATTATGAAAAGAGGTGGAGGTGATGCCGATGTAGATATTTTGATATAAATGGAGGTATTCTCCACTCTTTCTGTTCCTTAACAGTGACCCTACGAGTAGGACTGTGCAAAAAACAGGAACAGGAGGGGAAGGTGGTCCTCTGGGAATTTTTTTATTTATTTTGAACCGAGATGGCTCCATTGGATCAACCTGAGTCTCTACAAGTATAATCACCCTCTGCTTAGCTCCAGAATTGAATGCTGCACCTTGCTGGGAGGGAGTATATCTTATGAATTCTGCATGGCCTTGTTTATAGGCTGCTCTCATAGGCATAGCTGCTGCTATTATGAAATTAGTTGTCTTCATGAGAGCTTGTTTTGTTCGTTCAGTGATTTCATCAATTTCCCCTTTTTCAGGCTTTCGCAAACTAGGAGCATTCTCTAGTAAATCTTTAGAATGGCCCTGTCGAGCCAAAATATCATATTTCACTTTTCTGTCAGTATCCAACTGAACAACCAAGGCATTTGAATTAGAATCTGCTTTTCGACCCATATCCAAAGGATACTGAGCAACATGTATTTACGGAAAAGCCCCGCCGTTCCCATGGTCAGTACTATTCCTAGAAATCCATCCTCTTCTTTGATCATAAGGAGGAGTGATACTGTGAACACTTAGTAGTAGCAGGTTTCAATGTAGCATTTTTTCGACTATCATTATCACGGTCCCAAATGGGTTGGACTGGAGCTAGCAAAATACTTGAGAGTTCTATGTTCAAAAAAATGGTCAATTCAATAATAAAATACAGTTGGCAAAAATGCCAACATTGGAAATTACTTGACAGATGTCTTCCACGTCGGCTACAACTGCGGAATTAGGTACGACGGTTCTTCGATCAAGACCGTGCAAGAAGAAGACGTATTGAAACCCCAGGGAACGCGAGTTCCTTATTTGCTTTTCTACAGGAAAAGTGATATGATCCTATCTAAATATCTCACTGAGGAGGCTGATAATATGGCAAAGTTACCCCCAGAGCACTTCAAAGCTTTCTGTAGTGGTTTGTGATGAATTTATCTTCGCAATTTCGAAGTCTAGATCACTCTAGAATTCGAACCGAGCACATCACCACAACAATTGATCGCTGAAATTCATTCAATGTTTTGGTGTGAAATAACTGTTCATTTTCAAAAGATTGAATATAAATTTAGTTCAATATATTGGGTGGAAGGAAGTTAGAGGTTCGAAAATATACACACATAGTGCGAATGAAATTAACGTTTTTTAAAGAGAATTCCAAGTAATTGTCTGCCTAATCATGCATCATGCCTGTTTTGCATGACTCAAATATGACCTCAAAAGGGATGAAAAATGAATGATACTGTTTAAAACTCGATAGACTTCACTAAAATGTTCGTACTAAGATATAATTCCAGTGGATCTCGACTGAAAATGAAAGAGGTTCCAGGCCTCAACATCAATGCATGAGAATCAGTTATGTGATGAAAGCTTGACCAAAATACTGTAAAGAAAAATATCCATCACATGTACTCAATTGAAATATTACAATAGAAATTTCATTCAATATTTATATACTCATGCAAAACTTCATTTCTTTTTTTTTCAGAAACTTGGATCATCATACTGCAGCAAAGGGGGCAATTATGAATTGATTTTATACTTTGAATTTTTATGCATGGAAGCCTGCTGCATAGTTCAAAAATTAATGACAATCGGTGCAAAAAGAAGTGCTTTGTTGTTTAGAAGTTATTATTAAAAACGGTTGAGAATGTTATAGCCAGATTTGCAACAATGTTATATTCTAAAATACCATCATCTCAAACGAATTTTAAATATTTCTAGTGCTGAATCTATTTTTTGCAAAAAAGTGGCGGGTGCAGTGTGGAAATAGAAACTGAAATATAGCAAGTAGACTTAAAGAACTGTTTCATAATAGTTTTGCAAGTATTTATAAATTGTGTATAGAAATGAAATCCAAGCAAATTGGACTGTGGATGAAATGTAGAAGAAATTGTTTCACGAGCATCAAAAAATCTGATCAATATTCATTGGCTACATTTTGATTCAAAAATATCATCTCAATCAGTTCAGATCTTCATTGAAATTCTGCCTCCAGAGAAAATTGAAAAAATATTCAAATTTTGCGATAGCAATCACAAACTGAAAGGATATACTTTGGCGTCTTCTCACAGCTTGCAATTATTCAGAAGAATGTGGCATTTCGAAGTTATTCATGTGAAATATTCTATTCCTTGATCTTTTCATTTCTGATCACTTCAATAAAGGCTATTAACTCTCTTGAGAGAAACAACAGAAGGACGTCAAGTCAATTCATTGAAGGTATCAATTGTCATTGAAGTTTTGTAATGACAAACTTTTGCGCACCAGTGTGTGAAAGTAGTTTTCAAGCACTAGTGTTTATTGTAACACACTTTATTCTCCAATTTATTGTATAGTATACTAGTATAGTTTTCTTGATATTTCCGGCAATAATGTCACAACTGCTGCTTCGGAAGGAATTTCTATTTAAAACATACTTTTAGTTCAGTTATTTATCTGTAACATAGCAATTTCAATGAAAAATCCTACTTCTTCTGTCAAAAAAACACATTTTCCATCAAAATACGGAATAATTTGTAATGAACTAACTGGTTATTTTCTAAATTCCTTGAATACTCATCACAAGAACGTTTTAAAAATAAGAATTAGTTTTTCAATTCATATGATGAAACCTCTTTTTCCAAATTGTTCTTGAAGTTGTGTCAGCTCAGATAGCACACAATTTCCACAGGATATCCCAGTTTCATCATATACTTTCACCTCAGGAATTCATAAAATCAGAAAGATATCCCAATTTCATCATAATTCACTACTGTAAAACGTCACAAATAACATTATGGCGTACATCTGGCGCCCAACATGGGGCGACGAACAGTTAAAGTGTTTCAAAACTGACTTGCCAATGTGGAATGAACGACTATTTCACAGTCGTCTCCTTTATTTTTTTTACTCTGAAGTTTGCAAATGGAGTAAAGATGAGTTGAAAAAAAATCCTAATAAAAATATTTCTCTTATTAAATTACCAGAATGTGACATTTTGCAAAGTACAAGCTCATTATCAATGGATGGAAATTCATATAAAAATAAAATAATATCAGCTACCTATGACTCATCTTTTCAACCACATTCATCAGGAAATAATACGTTCACCATGATACTAATCGCCAGAATGACATAAAAATCAAAATCAAAATAAAACATTAAATATTGAAAACCTCAGATTTGGCTGAGTTAAGAGCTGAAGAGTTCACTCATAGATAGTTGGGTATATTGCTGAATAGATGTCGAGGTGTGCTTTAAAACTCGATAGCAAGCGCATTTAAAAAAATTATAAATTATGTCACTGTATGACATAGTTCATAAGGTCTAGTAGTAAATAAGAGTAATTGATTTCATTAGATGACAGTACAGACATAAGTATTTGATTTGTAAAACTATAAGTAATCGGAAACAGAAATCACTAGCATCGTAAATGATGAATATACAAATAAGAAAATTGATTTAATAACAGTATTGACGTAGAATGAGATAGCCATGATCCGTCACAAAACATACTTTTTTGGCTTCAAAAAGGTAAGCCTTACTTATATTATTTCGATGAAATTTCTAATACTAGTGCCAGTGTATCTCCAACCTTGAAGGTGATAAATCAGGTCTTTGAAGATGTTAGTTACTCGAACATTCAAAAATTCAAATACATCAAGTGACGGTCTAACAATCCGTGACCAAGTGTCAATTTCTTCTCCGTTTCTGAAAGCACATCAAAAAAGTTCAATTTTCTTGGAATGTATACCTGTTATCAAAGTTGAATTCGTATGGTTACGTTGTGTTTTGCAAGAATAAATAATGAAGTCAATGAGTACAGCAATAAGTTATATATCTGTCGTTTGGGTTGTACAAGCAATTGGACAATTCTGTTGAATTATATTATAGAACTACATTTACTTCCCACATTATCTTGGGAGAAATGAATAATTGTTATTTTTTTATTAAAAACCAAGGTTTCAGAAATGATTGACTGTATATATCTGTTCTTATTTTGAGACTCTTGGATTGAATGAGACTGTTTTATTTGAAAAAAAGCCACTAATATAAGATTGACTAACACATATCTAGATAAGTCTAGGTCTGCCAGAGAATTGTATGACTTGCTGGTCACTTTTTTGGGGACCTGCATTTACTGCAATTGTTCTGTAAAAATCTTTGTCAACAACGATGACGTGATGAGACTAATAAAAGTGATATTAATTCTCTGGATCTATCGAGTTGGCTGCGAAACGAGTTTTCAATTTGTGAACATTAATGTGAATATGTAGAGTTTGAGAAAATTAGAATTTTCTATGAGTTTCAGAAATGCTTTGTGCAAGCATGAAATGATGGTGATAAAAATGATGTTTAAGGAGTAAACTTTCTTGATAAGCATGAGTTATGTTATAAATGATCAATTGTTCACGCCTCTATATTACCAGCAACACAATATAAATTGTTACAATAAAATAAAAATGAAAATCAGCAGTGAGTTTTTTTCATATAACCCTCTGAACCTTTTTACAAAAACTGCACCGAGAAAAATTAAGTAAACATGAACACCATTTTAGTCATGTTTTAGTTTGTCATCAGTAGTGTTAATGACACTATTTTTCTAACTACTAGGTGAGTAGGGATTAATGACAAACAACAATACAGTGGATCGGCAGTAATCCGGACCCTGTTTAAGTCGACATGCTATTCACTGCCTATATATTTATATAAGGAGAGTGTAGTCGTTGATGACTAGTTAGGAATGGAAATAACAAATAGTGGGGCTTAGCAGCAAATGAAAGAGTACCCTTTAAAGTTTGTCTAAGCTTTCGGAATTTCAATAAATTGTTTTCATCATCAGGGATGCTACAAAATTTTGGGTGTAAGTAACATTGTAAGTAAGATATAATTGAATGGTTAGACTTACAACTTTTTAAGGATGTTTCATACGATGGTTATGTAAAATATTGGACACAAAGTGTTGGATGAGCATTGATACAATACATTTATAAAAATGGCTAAAGGGTGTCTAATATTGGATAAAAAACGTTACAGTTTAAAATTGTTTTGAAAGAAGATAATGTCACATGTCGAAATTTCACATAACGTTTCTTTTGGTTAGGATTGACAGACGGTTGACATGACATATGTCCATGGTTATAGTGGTAAAAGCTGTTGCCAACTTTAAATTGTAAAGAATTCTTTGGAAATTTCTACCTGTGTGTAAATTTTTTAAAAGTGAATTTATAATAACATTTGGATTGAAATATAAAGTACATTATTCTATTGATGCTAGATTTTATATATTCATTGAAACATTGTTGTATGGATTTTTATCCAACGTCAAACGATAGGAATATATCTCACTGAGATGATTAATATCTGTTTTTCTATTATTGCAATTTTTATTTTCAGCTATGAAGGCCATTTCAAGGAAGGACCTTTTTGTTAAATGTTTTTCACTAGCTAAGACCTTAGTGGCATTAAAATTCATATGGTGGTCAAACTTGTTGACATCTTCAGCTAGAGCACATCTTTCAGGATGGTGTCTACAATCACTTTTGTGACAGGTTATTCTGGAGCTTAAAGTTCTTGACATTTGACCAACATAGTTTCTGTTGTACGATTGACATGGGATACTATATATCACATTCGTTCGAGAAGTGAGGGGGGTTTATTTCTCACTTTGGTGTATAAGGTTTTAATAGTGAGGACTGCTTTGGTGGCTGGTCCTCACAATTAGAACCCAGGATTTGAAGCTTTATAACTTCAATTCAATTATCTGCGAGCGCTTTCGACAGCTGGTCGTAGTGTCATAATCTAAGCTCTACTCAACTGGTAGTAGTTCGAGTAGAGTAATTTGAGTAGAGCCTAGATGATGACAGTACGACCAGCTGTTGAAAGCGCTCGCAGATAATTGAATAGAAGTTATAAAGCTTCAAATTATTTTTGTGACTCACATTTAATATTAAAATACTGAAAATAAAGGAACATTAGTTACATTATTCCCATATTAATCGTCCAATTTAATCGTCAGTACCGGGCAGGCAGTCCTCGATTGAAGAAAAAATGTTAACAACCAAGAAAAGTACTTAATAAAAATAACTGCGTAAACGCAAGGGAGACATAAGTGGAACGACCCCAGTCAACTTGCCAAGTTTTTATATCAGTGATGGTGGTTTGACCGACAACTGCGGTAGCAGACGTTTGGGAAGCTAACCTGAAATGTCATCGGAAAACGTATCCACATGTTTCTAGAAATGATATGGAACCAAAAAAGGTTAATGCAGTGAAGCTGCTGGAAAATAATTCCATTAAAATCAAAAGATAAAAATAATAAGTACTATTTTGATCATTCCCATATTGATTTCAATTTAAGAGCCACCGGTAGACACTTGTCGATTGATTGGTCAAACCACCAACACTGACATAAAAATTTGTCAAGTTGACTTGGGTGTCACACCAATAGGCTGAAGCAGCTGTCTACCGGTGGCTCTTCAACCGCATAGCTTTTATTGGTAATCCATAATTTTAAAACAACTAATGATTTTTGGTACATGTAATTCAATTATCTTTTTTATATACATAACATTCTTTTTAGACACGGCCATCCTCACTAACAGTAACTTGACTGTAACTGTACTATAATCATACAAATTTGTAGCTTCATCTTGAAAATGATAATAAATGTTATCAAAATATTGGAATAACTTGTATTATTAGAGTACACTTCCGTTTTGCTGATCACCCATATTAACAAATGTTTACAAAAACGATTTGACGCTTTAATAACTTTTGATAACAGGCTGTGCTATCATCTTCATGGCTCTACCCAAACTGAACGTTGTATCTTCTTGTTTGTTATTTTATACCGTTAGAACGCTTCACTCCAGGTATTTGTCTTCTCCTGCCATCTGGATGTCATTTTAAATTTGCCTGTATTTGACTTACATCAGGTAATATCCTTTGTGTTGAAGTTTCTCTAGGTTCAGTGTTTCTAGGAATGTGTATTGTATTGTGTAGTATATTGAACGTTAGGTCTTGTTGTGTTTCAATTTGTATTTGTTCCTCAATAAGTGAATTATGACTTTTGAATTCATCGATGTTTAGGTTTTCCTAGATATCCATACGGTTTCTATTATTGACTTGTTTCATGAGTTTGATACAAACAGTTTTTCTTTATCTATATTTGAATAATTTTTATCAGTATATTTTTTCTTCATTTGATCAATTTCCACGAGTAACCTTGCTATTTTGCATTTCTGACTCATGTTTATTCCAATTTTCCTACATTATCAATTACTATATTAATAGCTCTATCATCAAGCGCTTATTATCTTCAAATTCATGTGGAGCATAGTGTGGGTGAGAAATAATTGAAACTTTTATTCGTTTGATAAACCTGTCGATGCCATTATGTGTGGAATATAACATCGTTCAAATATCCGCCACGACTATTCTGGGTGGAGCACATCCAAAACGTCCAATTTTCCATGACTCTGGCGCATTATACAGGCTGAATTTAACTGATAGCATTGATTATATTGGCACTGAAGACCGCTGTGATATATGGCTTATTCACATACACCTGCGACTTCATCAAGTAACGAGGTGAAATCGCACAATCTCGGTGGCCAGTTCATATCACCTTCACGTGAGATGGACCATGCCCTCAAAACTCTCGTGCAGAATATTCAAGGTGGCATGAGCGGTGTGGCACGTAGCGTCGTATTGTTAAAACCACATATGGTGGGTATCCATATCATCGAAGTTAGTATCATTGATCTACAGTGCTCGCCGTTAACAGTGATGGCCTGGTCAACGTCGTCCTCGAAGAAATATGGATCGATGACGCCGCCAGCCAAACATGCATACCAAACATTGACTTTTTCGGGATGCATTGGACGATATTGGATCTCGTGTGAATTGGTATCGTCCCAAATTCGACAATTATGTTTGTTCACGTCATACAGAAATGGGCGTTATAGCTGAAGATGAGAATTAGTCTCTGTTTCCAACTACTCTAGAGTTCATCCAGCGAACACAAATCGTTGTCTATAATCGTTTACCTTCAGTTTCTGGATCAGTGGAATTTTTAACAGGTGCAGGCTCAAGTCACGACGTAAAATTCGCCAAGTTGTGTCTGCAAAAGGCCACTCTCATAGACAGCGACGATGTTATCAGCAGACCTTGCGTTTCATCCACGAAGGGGTGTTGGCGATCGTTTACCGAACCAGTGGACTCAAATTGATCCACTACATTGCTAGTAGTCATCTCGGTAGAACGATTGAGGCGACCGTAAAATGAGCAAAGCGGTACGTTGACCGAACAAAAGACCCATTTTCATGAAATTATTTTATTTTATGTACATGTTATTGTATCCTATTCCCGTCCATAGTGATTTGGCAAAACAGACTTAATAAATGACAACTAATTTGACAGATATAGCTTTAACAAGAAGGTCCTTATCAATTGTCAAAATCCACAAGTTCCTGTTGGAATACCCTATATTTCCAAATCGACATATATCAATACTGGAATTCAAAGAAACAAACACTGTTATATTACGCCCAATAAACAAATGAAGTTCTTTTTCCCGAGTAGAAAGGCCGTTCTAATCGGTTATCAGCATCAGAATGCACAAAGTGCATTGTGTGTTCTTTTTTTGTACATGTACATAACTGTTCTTTGGTTCTCGATGCATTCAGAATGTTGAATAAAGAAAAATGAGAGGTAAATGCAACTTCAAGTGGCTCGTACTTTTTTCAAGCTGTGTATCTGTATCTACGGTATTCAGTTATTCTGAATCACTTCTCGCAAAGTAGCAGGATCAACCAAATTAGCATTCGGATCCTTTCAAAGTGTTTTCCCAGATTATGGTGAAACATTTGTTTGTTCTCAGACTTTCAGAGAAACGTACTTCGGTATCTATAAAGTTTCACTGAATATACGTTCTGAACGTTAACAAAATTCGAATATTTTTTCCTCAAAAACTCCAAAATGTGGAGGAAAATTCCACTTATAGACAATGGAAGAATATTGAACCTTCTAGAAGTGGCGTCTTTTCGAATAATTGTGTACGAATGTCGTTGTAGTTCTTATTACTCTAGTATCTAGGAACGGAATGCTGACAAAACTGTATCAATTTTATCAGACGGTACTAGCAATATTAAATCATCCACATATCGTCTGATAAATGGTATATTAAAATGTATTCGTGAAAGACATTCATTCAATAACTCATCTAAAACATAATTTGCTAAAATCGGTGAAATATTTGAACCCATTTGTGTTCCAAATATCTGTTTATAGATTTTTTTATTGAAAACAAAATAATTGGATTCAAATATGAACCTCAGAATCTTCATGAAAATTATTTTGTCTGAATTACAATGTTCTTTGATTTTGAACCATTTTTTATCAAAATATTTTTCAACTATTAGCTTATGAGTACATAATTATTCGGTACTTTGTAATTATCAACGAATTCACTAAATGAAAAATAAACTCTTACGAAATAGGGATTTTCAGTTTCATAAGCATCTGTGAGTATATTTGTGAGAAATTTTGAAAGTTTACTATTGGGTGCATCTATACATGATACCATCGGTCTCATTGATAGCGTTGGTTTATGTATTTTTGGCAAGGCATAAAAACGTGAAGTAATCGAATTATATATCATGAAAGATTTAGAGGTGGAAATATCTATTATTTTTTTTATCTCTAAGTTCTGAAACGATTTTGTTAGCTTTCTGTTGTAAAGTACATGTTGGCGCTGATTTTATTTCAGAATAATATTTTTTATCATTCAAAAATAATTGACTGTTTTCTATATACTGATTTTTATACATCGCAACAGTAACCTTACCTTTATCACTATTGATCAAAATCATTTCAGAATGTTCCTTCAAAAATTGTTTTGCTCTTCCATATAATTCTCTGAAAACATTTCTATTTTGACGATTTTTGTGAATGAAATTTGTTATGATGTTTGTGAATTGAGATCTATATAATTTTTTTCTATCGTCATCAAAAGTGTCTATGATATATTTTAATCTGCCAAGATACTTGTAATATTTATATTATGAAAATCAGGAGAAACACTAAACTTTGGACCAAGAGATAAAATACTTTTGATATCTTTTGGTACATAAATATCAGTTAAATCCTTGAACCATTTTTCTTGAAAAGTTATTCTGAAAATTGACTCCTCTTTTAATTTATTGAGTTTATTAATATTTCTTTGTTTTATTTTATTGTTAGAAATGTTTATTCGATTTCAGAAACATATTATTCGAAAACTGTTATCCAAAAGCATTAGGAAAATAGTTACTTTTTTGTGATACTAGACACCATTCTATCACACCTGTATCAAATATAATTCCAAATTCATCAAGTTATCAATGTAATACAATAATTTTCAGGTCATTACCAAACATTCAAAATCTCACTTCCAAATCAGTGAATGTTTTCAAAAACATTAACATTATAATAGGCAAAAATAATATTTTAACCATTTTTAAATTATACAGCAGAGTAATCTAATATAGTTTACAAAATTCCTTGCATGGAGTGTAACAAATCATATATTGGACAAACATCAAGAACTCTAAAAAGTCGCATCGTTTCTCATAAAAATGAATTCAGGAGGAACATTAACAGATGTGCATTATCGGAACATGTAAATGATAATGACCATAAAATGGATTACAACAATTCCACTGTCCTTTGTACAGAGGCAAACCAATTGAAAAGAGCTTTTCTGGAAATGATACATATTAATAATGATGATAGATCTATGAATAAAAGAACTGATTTAAATAATCTTAGTGAAATATATACTTACATCCTCAAATGTCAAAAAGAAAAAATCACTTCTAATCAAAAGTTTTCTCCTTAAAATTATTGTCACTGTCATTCACTTCCATCAAAAAAAGAAATGTTTCATGTTTTGTAGATATACTAATTTTCTTTCTCAATCTCACGTTAGTGAGTAATTCCGTTTGTGATATAAAACATATATATGTATATATATA
>WOGP01006754.1:0-12179 GCA_015342065.1 Leptinotarsa undecemlineata | reverse complement strand
ATATTGAAGTTTGAGGGATACTGAGTTTGTTTGAAGGTGGTTGACAGTGTTTCATGGTGCATTTCATCAGTTCGGACTTCCATTGTCTAATATGATATAAACTGATTTGATATCCCTGAAAGAATCTGTAGGTTAGCTGAAAAATGACAATGGCAAAATCAAGTAGTTTTCTTAAAAGAGCTTTAAAACAACGCATCTTAAACTTATCATTTCAATCTTTCTCTTTGAAAAATTATTTAAATACTTAAAAAAGAGGAATGAAATAATGCATTCAACATTTAAAGGGATTCGTTTCTATTTCGCCATTTGGCAACTTGGGTTATAGCTAATAAAGCTATAAGATTGCATGTGATATTCGTGTCTCCAATCAGGCGGATAGCTTTTTTCTGAATAAAATAGAATATTTATTTAACTACGTTATATACAAAAGTACATTTATAGCAAGTCAGTTAGATTAACAATACATAAAGATATATTAAAAATAAGGACATACTAGCGACCAATAAACATTGCCACGTTGAGTATATTTATCAGAGCACTTCTGAGAAAACAGTCGAGTGAATAGGATCTGAAAGAAGTGTTCAAAGATGCACTTCAGGATGATGCATATATACTTTAAACTCAACCACTGAATAGAAGCAGTGCTGCAAAAGGAATCTTTTTATCTTTTTTTTGAAAGGAAATTATATTGAGTGACTTGATATCAGATGGTAATATATTATACACATAATATTCTGATGAATTTCTTTGGGAGACTGTAAGCCTGTACCTGGGAATTGTAATATAATCTGTTCGTCTTGTATCATAGGAATGTACTTGAGATTGTGTTACCAAATTTCTATTTGTCTATGTATTTCTGTAAGAGTCTCATTTATTTATAAGGAAGGTAACGATAAAATTTTGAGGCGAACAAATAAAGTACGACAATGTTCTCTGCTATTACAATTTAAAATTATTCTCAGGGCCTTTTTCTGTTGTCGAAAGATTGGCAGTGACTTTGAGGAGTTACCCCACATTATGATACCGTAACTCATATGAGCATGAAAAAGTGCAAAGTAGGTACTTTTCAGTGTATCATGATTAACATATCTCTTCAATTGCCGAAGTAAAAATAGCGTACCAGAAAGTTTATGTCTGAGTTGTTCAATATTAAAATTCCAGCCAAGTCTGTTATCAATAGTTATTCCCAATAATTTAACGTTATTGTCCTCCACGAGAGAATTGTTTGTAGAAAATGTGAGTTTCTGGATTTTACTATTATTAAGTTGTAGCTTATCAGCCTGAAACCAATATTTGGCTTTTTCTTGTAACGCCAGTGATAACATCGATAGTTGCTGATAGTCATAGTGAGAGGGAATCAGGGTAGTATCATCAGCAAACAAAGTACACTTGTTCGGCAATAGAAATTGGCGCAAATCATTAATGTAAATGATGAACAGTAACGATACAAGGACCGAACCCTGTGGGACACCATGTATGTTAGTTTTTAACTCTGACCTCTCATTGCTGACTTCAATAACTTGATAGCGATTTAAAGTAAGATTGAAAAAGCTTTGGAGCAACTCGTCTCAGTCCATAATAACCCAGCTTCTGAAGAAGGATATCATGAGAGATTCGACCTTGAGAGTTCGCGACTAAGTTCGAGGGTTCGCGAAACACTGATAGTAGTCTCTTTGAAAAATCAGTTTGTTTATAGAAACTAAAAATTGTAAATTCTAATATAGACTCCATCCCCAAGAAATTTTTCCTTGTTAGACTCTGTATATACTAATGAGAAGGTATCTGGAGAGAACATTTCATAAAATTAATGGAATTTCCTCAACAATGGGATTAATTCGGATTGAACGAGGCATTCTAGAATCTAATTTTGGATTACATTGAAAACTACTTCAATGAACCATGGTGAACTATGAACATGACCGTTCATTCGTGAAATGATTCCACCGAAATATTATGGAAAATAATAACAGTAAATAGGGGATATTCATTTCTGGGAATTTATTCTATATGAAATTTCAAATTCGGTGATAATTCCGGATATATAAATTCTGTGCAACTCTGGCTAAGCTCGTATTCCATTTGAAATTATTCCAAATTGGAATGAATCAAAAGATCTGTAACATTTCAATTTTTGAAATACTGGAATCATAAAGTTGGTGAAGTGGAAATAATCACTTTTGTGGTGAGAGTTACTCGAGCATACATTGAAATCAATCAACATCCTTTCAGGAAAAAGGTGCTACAACTCATTGTCATCTTTCTACCAGGCAATGATAGATTGGCGAAAGAGGAGCAATAATTGGATGACCTTCGAGATAATCAGATTTAACTTTTTTCTTTGGGTTCATTTCGAATCTATTGGTTATAGAAACCTACCAGTGGATGCTGATGATCTCAAATGATGAATTACAATAGTGAATGTTTCACAAATATTAGATGAAAGTCAGAAATCAGTCTGCATTACCGTCTATGGTTCGTTACACTGACGAAACATTTCAATAACATTTTATTGAAATTTTGATAGTCGCAATTGAAAAGTTCATTTACATACATGACTGGGTATAGTTTACTTACCACAAATAAAAAACTTGATACTGTTCAGTTATTCCTATTGAATAATGACCATTTATAAGTTTCAAAATCTGTTTTAAAATCTGTTTTTTTTTCGTTAATCAGCTGTCGTCCCCATATGAAAGACAAGTCTCAGAATAAACTTGTGCGAGCTAAGGATTAACGAGGTCTTGCCTTCCGATCGTAAGTCGGGCGCACTACCACTGCGCCAATTCTACAACAAGTAATTGAAGTAATCTCAATCTCTCCTTCCTACCGTGAAAGTATGAAAATCGGTTTCATATATTGAATATTGGGCACTATCATCACTACATATGAATAGAAGACCCCCGCCGTGTCTGTCAATAAATTCAAAAACTAACAGACATATTTCCATACGGTTTTCACCAAATGGTCGAAGTAATTCAAGAAGAACCTGAATGTTTATAATTTATTATTGTATTATTGTTGGGTAACAATTGCTTAAAATATGACGATGTTGTCCCTGAGAAGTCGGAGTGTTGGTGCTACCCTGCCAGTTATTATCGAAACCGCAGCCTATTTCTTTCGAGAGATAACAAAACAATTTACTACTCATCGTACATTTCTATAGTTACTAATTCCAATTTTTCCTGAGGAAAAAACACAAGCACGACAAGAAAATTTCGAAGGCACTCTTGGAGCGGTGCCTGTGCAAAAGAGCGATTCACATTGGATTTGAATCGCTGAAGGTCAAATCCATTTGGAAAAACCTTATCAGGAAGTTTATTCCACATAAACGCAGTTCTCCAGATGAATGAGCTCTTAAACAGTAAAGTTTGAGGTGTACTGAGTTGAAAGTCTAAACGATGACCAGCCACAGTTCGTCGCGTATTTCTGATATGTGCCACTTTTGGTGGAATCATATGTTCCAAGTCACTTTCTATACAATTTCGCGTTTTATAGAGAATATCAATATATTGATCATTTCTAGATTCAAAAATACCATTTTCGTTGAAATATATTCAGGAAAATCCTGAGTATTCAGTCCACTCATTAGTCACGCTCCATGGATATTCAGGATCTCCGATATACATCCCAGCAGTCCAGACAATGTCCGCTAGATAAACTCGGAGAGTGGGGTTGAATTTGATATACAAACCAGTGTTATGTTTCTGAATGAAAAACAGATGAACATCAGAGAAAAAATGTAGGGCATAGTTTTTTTTTCTGATTGATTCGGCCGTTACTTGATGTAGGTCCATAGTAATTTCTAAAACTACACCTCACGATTTGATCACCACAAACTTTTTTTGAAAAATATATCACAACATGCTTTGCTAACACAGTAGCTTTATCAAATGATTTGAATACTTCAAGTTGTTTCTCAAACTAATATTTATATAATACAGGTAACCATAATTGGGACTACCTCCAAAAAATTACCTGAACTTCTACCTAAGGTACCTGTTGAATTATGATCACCTGTAGCATATTACCTCACATCTACATCAATAATAATTCGTTCTCGGTTTTTTAAGAAAACAAGTTGAATAATGGTGATCTATTCAAATCTAGTTGGTCATTCATTAGATTGTTTGAATTAATTTCCATTGCTTCCAAATGATTCAGTTTCGAATCTTTATTTTCTACGTGCAAAATTTTGAACCCCATGGACAAACAACGGAAAAAGTGGCTTCATTTTTGAGGAAACGAGGTATTAAAATTGCATATATAATAAGTAATACGTTGGGAAAAATAGTTAAAATAAATAAAGACAAAATACACAAACTCGAGAAATCAGGAGTATATAAGTTGATGTGTGGAACGTGTCCTATGGTATATATTGGTCAAACTAGCAGAACATTTAGCAATTGAATCCAGAAATATCATACGAGCTATGTAAATAAGGAAAGAAATTCAACATATTCAAATCATTTAGAAGAAAATCATGTCTTCAACGAAGAGTTTGCACATAGAAAATAAAGGTTTGAAGCAATGGAAATTAATCTTAAAAACCGACAAAGAATCAATATATATGTAGATACTAGGTCAGTGATCGCCAACCTCTTCAATGTGTTGAGCTACTTTGTTTATTTTGGAATAAACAGCGAGCTACCCACACGGAAGGCACATAACGCAACGTAAATGAAATAATCCACAGTTAATTTATCATTATATGTATTTATTTTACTATTTAACTGATAATACATAATACACAGGTACTAATAATAAACTAATAACAAAATAACTAATATTACTAGTAAGTACTTGTTCATAGCTACATTCCTACCTATCATACAAAGGTGTTTGAAAAATAAACACAAACTTTTATCCAGCCACAACGGCATGTAACGTATGATTTAAAAATAGTTAATAATAACAACAAAAATGTAACGCACTATTATAAACATAACCATTAAAAAATAAAAAAAGAACGTTCAATGAGAAGGCCGACACTCATCTGCAAGTCGATTGCGATATTTGTTCTTAATAAACTTCATATTGGTAAAAGAAGATTCACACAAATATTTTGTACTGAATAATACTTTCACTTTCAAGGCAACACGGCATAGAACTGAATATTTGTCTTTACTTACAATAGGCCAGATACATTCAGTAATTGAGGCTAACGATTTTAAGGCTAAAAAATTTTGAAACTCATTGACTTCCATTTCTGTTGCAGTGATGTCTTCGCCAAAGATCTGCATAACACAAGTTGCAAACTGTTGGATATTAATTTCCATAAAGGGTGAAACAACAAACTGCGCTACTAAAGCTATTTCATTGAAATCCTTAAAACGATTTTTGAAGTTATTCTTCAGGATAGAAATGATTTCTACATGATATTTGTTGTCATAGGGTTCTAATGGATTTTGAGATATTTTTTCTGAAAGAATAGGAAAATGCTTGACATCGCTGTTAATTAGGTTTTGTTCCCAAAACTCCAGCTTTTTGATAAATGCTTTTATATCAGAAATTATTTCCGCTAGTACTCTGTCTCTGCCCCGTTGTATGTTTTCTGTCGTAGCCACTCAACGATATCACTTTAGTTGCTTTTCCTTCATCTTTTCTGGAATAGTAAATTTGCATTATCCATCACACTCAGAGTTAGGTGGAATAACGTCCAACATATGCTCAAAATAGTCTTCAACACATTGCTTTTTATGTCTTCATGATAGTAATCACCAGAATGCTTCGGAGCAAACATCAATAAACCACCTTCAACAAAACTATCAACACTTCCAATATGGGTAATAATCAGTAAATAGACTACATACGCCATCCACGGTATATTCAGTATCATGCATTAGACGAAGCGGGGGTTGGAAAACATAGTCCTGACCTGCGTTCCTTCTGAGTGGAAGTATATAATGATGCAAATTAGGCACCAAAACTGGAAAAACTACACTCCACTTAATTTTCTTTCAAAAATTACGAATGTCGTCAGAAGGTTATCGAGTAAGTGTATTTTTCTGTCAACATTATTATTGTTAACGGCTTTAATTGGGAAAATAAACTATTCTCAGTTGATTTCTACTTATTTACCATATTGAAAGTTATATTTGATTGAACTCTTTATGTTATATGGGTGATGTGTTTGAAGCGTGTAGCAAATAACTGCTTACCAAGATTTTAAGACCACATTGAGTGAACCTTGAATAGTTCTAAGTGGATGTCTTTTTCATTTCATTGATCACTCCCATATTGATTTCAATTTAAGAGCCACCGGTAGACAGCTGTTTCAGCGTATTGGGCATCGTCAGTACCGGGCAGGCGGTCCTCGATTGAAGAGAAAATGAGAAAAAACCAACGAAGTACTTGATAAAAATAGCTGCGTAAACGCAAGCGAAACATAAATGGAACCACCTATTGGTGTGACACCCAAGTCAACTTGTCAACTTGATATATATATAACTTGATATATATATCATGCTTTTGAGAAGCAGCCTTTGCAATTCTAGCGTCATGATTGTGTCAAGACATATTGTTGTCCATTTTAACACAACAAACGTATCGAAGCTGAAAGTGGAATTTTTGAACTGACATTATCATATCTGGTTCGGACACATTCATCTTCTTGGAGAAAAGCAATGCCTGGGTGTTTTGGTATTGAATTGAACCTGCTTACTTTTCCCCCAATTCGAAATCACTTCTTGTCCTCATTAAGATCTGTAACCTCCTGCTGCCCGTGAAAATGTGCCTCCGCAGCCGATGTCCTGGAATCCAAATGAAATAACGAGACAAGTGTACTGTCATCAGCAAAGCAATATACATATTTGACATTAATTAACCTCATATGCCGATTTTCGGTAGAAAGACTCTTGCATCTCTCTCGCTAGGCGAGATTTCTAGAGACAGAAACAACTTGAATTGAATCATTGTGAAGGAATTTTGATTACGGAAGTATCTTCAATTCGTATTATTGGCAAGCTTGGTCACCAAGTTGTTGCTAGGAAATTTTATTGCTGAAATTCAAGTTCCTAATAAAATCACACAATGTCCCATATTCAGCACTGTAAAAAAGAGGTTGGATAGAACTATTCGATAATTGAATCAATCAATTTCTGGAATATACTCTCAACAGAACAGCAAAATGAAGGTGGTTGATCGGATCAACTCTTCGATATCATTTTTGGAATAACCTTCGACCCACTCGTTACCATATCAATCATATTTTTCAGAGGTATTTCCCTAAGGTAATTCGAATATGTAAAGTAATATATACATTCCATTGGAAAATAATAACTCTGTTGCGCCTCGCTCCAAACTTTTTATATAGATATTTTTATATAAATCTATTTTCTTTTCTTTTGACAATGTCAACTCTAATGAACACATGTGAACAAGTTGATATTTCGTTTTTCATAAATACTTTTCATTTATCGTGATTACTTCCAAGCCTTGCTCTCATTTTTATCGTTTTCTCCAAAATTGTGACAAAACTGTTGATAAGTAATGAAAAGAACAGTCCTTTCTATTATAAGTTCTCCTGGGATCCTGAGGGTTGTTCCATACACCAATTCAGCACTTGAACATTATAATTGTTCCTTTACTGAAACCCTGATTCCCAGTAAAATTGTAGGAAGAAAGTCTGTTCACTTTGAGGATCCAGAATGGTCACCAAAAGTGTATGGAATGTATTTGTAAATTGAAATTTTTTTCTATTGTTTCTCAATTTTTTTGTGATGGAATAATAATTGTTTGGGCCTAGTTGAGAACCATTTCTTTGGTATACATTGGAATTTTTTGTATTCCACAAGATTGTATTTTCTGATAGAAATTTCATAATCTTGTTTGATAGGATTATCATGTATTTCGTGAAATCTAATGAAGGATAACAAATCCAAATAAATGTGATATATCAATTTATGATAATCGATACTAGCTACCTTCAAAATTTCATTATTCTGAAAGGTTTCCCTACATGAATCATTATATTTTCAATCGAAATTTCAGATGATATAGTAAACTATACACACCTCAGCAACTTCTTTGGAGTATTGCTCACATGTATGGAACTCATATTCTAAGCATACCAGAAAATGGCCCAAGCGAAGCTCTCTGGCTTACAGAGACAGTTTTGTCTGGCTATCAGTGGTGCCATCAGTACCACACCGTCAGCGGCCATGGATATATGTGTGGAAAGATCGGATAAATCCAACCTCACTCACAAGTCAATAAACATATTCTCGGACAGTCAAGTGGCGTTGGAAGCTCTTGGCTCCCACCGAGCAACGTCTAAATTGGTAGCAAACTGCCAAAAAAGACTCTCCTCGATAGAGAGACTAAATAGATTGTCTCTGATCTGGATTCCTGTCCATGCTGGACTGGAAGGCAATGGAGCTGCTGACTCTTTTGCAAAGGAGGGTATTGCAAGCGGCTTCATTGGACCAGAACCTGTCGTTGACATCGCTTTGTGCTTTGCCAAACAAACACTTAACACCTGTGTGTGTCGCCTCTGTCTGAAAAATGATGAAACAGCAGAGCATATACTTTGTGCCTGCCTGCCCCGCTGGGGACCGAATTAGGTTTCTTGAGTTCGGCAGATCTGTACTCTCACCATCTGACCTAAAAGACCACTCACCATACAAACTAATCGGCTTCGTTAAAAAGCTGTGTTTATTTGTCCGAGTGTGAATAGGTGTGAGCCACAATAAATCCTTATGGGCTGCGGTGAAAGGTCGAATGAACCCACTCACTTTAGACCTACCTACCTAAGCATATCCTGACGCTGCTGGATCCCATTCAACAAAGAACCATCTGTCTGATTGGGAATATGAATTACTTGCATCCTTGATACTCTTCATCGTTTTGAGGTTCAACTAAGTACACCTAGAACTGTTCAAGAGAATTGCTTTTATGTGGAATGAACTTCCTGAGAATATTTTTCCAAATGAGTTTTATCTCTAGTGATTCAAATCCAACATAAATCGATACTTTCCCACAGGAACTGCTCTCAGAACGCCTTGAGGATTTTAATAGTGCTTGTGTGTCGGGCTCGAAAAAAAATTTCCCGAACATTTTTTGAATAACAAAAACCTGTACTAATTCTACAGATTGTCCCCAAACAGCTATGTTTATACACAGAATTGAATATATAAATCCAGCAGATGTCCTCGATTGGAGTTATTTCTCAGAGTCATCACTGCATAAAACGTTTTATTGAACTTATTGCAAAACAATTAATAAGTTGTTGGTGAAATTGAATTTTTATTGAGATTCGAGTAATTTGATGTAACAAACTTTTGATGAATATAATCGAAACTGCTTCAGTCATATCATTAAATCGATGAATTTCACTAGTTCGGACTTCCATTGTCTAATATATAAAATGATTTGAAATCCCTGAAACAACCAGAAAAGAAGAATCAAAAATAAATAGCTGTTAATAACAATTATATTAAGCAAAAAAACCTGAAATGAAATAATAATGAAATAAAATACAAGTAAAAATGAAACAATTGAACGAAAAATAAAAATAAAGAAATACAAAATGAAAATAAAGATAAAAATAAAAAAATTAAGTGAACTAGTTCACTTTATTTTTATTTTTATCTTTATCTTTATTTTCATTTTGTATTTATTTACTTTTTTTGTTCAATTGTTTTATTTTTACTTGTATTTTATTTAACTTTTATTTCATTTCAGGTTTTTTGCTTGATATAATTTTTATTTACAACTATTTATTTTTAATTTTTCTTTTTTAGTTGATTCAGGGAATTCAAATAATTTTATATATTAGTCAATGGAAGTTCGAAATAGTGAAATTAATCATGAAACATTGTCAATCATAATGCTTTTATGGTCAGTATTCACAGATGGTATGTGGTGATGGGTCTTTGATGATCTATTTCATATAAGTTTTTCCGCAGAAATCTGTGTGAGGTCGAACAATATCGAAAACATGTAATCTAACGATATTATGTTCATATATATATTGTACCATTTCGACTCACTTCTTCACCTGAACTTTTGAGAGATTTTCAAGATGACACACAAATGCATGGCTCACTCCGACATAAATACTTTAAATTCTGTGTAATTTTGATATATGAACACCTTGATATTCATTTACAGGTTTCAGGTTTCAAATTTTATGATAATTCTCATGATATGATATATATAGGACTTAGGAATGTTTCTCAAAGTCATAATTTTCAAAAGAAAAAAGAAAAAAATCATTTATGTATAAAATCTTCATGACTTCAAATCATCAATATTTGTTTTATTACTTTTTTCTACATCAAAAATACGTTCGATTGATGACCTATTTATTCTGTAGAAATTCATATTGAATATAGAATAAAGGGAATAACGTTTGTCTAATTTCTACTGACTTTATTATTTGTTACAACTTACGACCGATTTGGGTTTATTAGTTATTTGAAAATGGTTCAATAATTTGAAAGTGGTCGTAACAGTGGACTTCCACTGTCTAACAATATATAAAATTATTTGAAATCCATAAAAGAAATTGAAAATTGAAAAGAATAGCTGAAAGAAGCAATTATATTAAGGAAAAAAATCATGAAATAAAATTACAGTGAAATGAAATAAAAGTGAAAAATATAACCATTAAACAAAATGTGAAAATAAAAAAAATTGAGAGATTCCAAACCAAGTTACTTCACGACATGAAGCTCTTAATTTTTTTTTACATTGTGTTCAATCGTTTTATTTTTCACTTGTTTTTTATTTTACTGTTATTTTATTTAAGGATGTTTTGCTTAATATATTTTTTTTTAGCTATTTCTTTCAATTTTCAAGTTGTATTGGTTCTTTTAGGGATTTCAAATCATTTTACATATTATCAGACGAACGAAGTCCGAACTGATAAAATTCATCATGAAACATTGTCAATCACCTTCAAATAGACAAACGTTTTTTTTTTTTTCTATATACAGGGCTATTAAAATTCGTTTCTGTACATGGGGATTTCGTAAACGATAAGAGATATAGTTGAATTATGGCAAAGTTGCGTATTTCAGAGACCTATTCAATGATGTAAAAAATCGAAACTAACTCTTTTGGATCTGAAGATATACAGGAAAAACCAAAAACTCCAAAATTATTTTTTGCCTATATCTTCTTTATTCGCAAACATATTGAACATCTGTCCCACTTGAGACACTGAGACACTGAGAGCCCACTTGATGTGGGCTCTCAGAATATATATATGAATCTTTTATACAGGATGTCATCTGACTTGGGCCACCCCCATCTTTGAATTTTTAAATATTGACCTGTATTTTTTGTTATAGTTTTTGGATTGTAGACGTTCACTTCATACTTAGAGATCAAATTCTATTTTGTATTTCCGAATTTTTCGGTGATATTCAATTATAATTGTGTGAATTATTCCCTTTTGAATTACGTCCCTGGAAATTGGTTGACTGAGTTGAAAAAAGACACAATAGCAACTTTAATATTACCCAAGATTCCCCAAGAATCCGTGTTAGGGTCTCTTCTGTTTATTTTGTATATAAATGATTTTATGTTATATGTAGACATTGCGGACACTTCTTTATGTACATGATTCCTCATTTATACTTACATTAAGAAATGCTAGTATATTAAAAGAAATATTAAAAGAAACAAGAAAAATGTGAACAATATTTCAATTCCAGTATGTTGAGTTTGCTCAAAGATAAAACCAAAAAAAAATATTTTAACAAAATAACTAAAAATGAAAATGGCAATAGTGTGCGCCTACTAGGATTTCATAAAGACAGCAATCAATACTGGAAAACACACATCATTGAAATAATAAAAAAACTCTCATTTTCGCCGTTAGGAGAATGAGAAGTGAGAAAAGCAGAAATGTTCTCAAAATTGCGTATTTTGGTATAATATAGGCCCACTTGCAGCATGAAATATTACTTTGGAGTTCAGTATCGGCAGCAAATGAAGTTCTTATATCTAAAAAAAAATAATTAAAGAGATGATGAGAGCAAACTA
Organism: Leptinotarsa undecemlineata; assembly: GCA_015342065.1. Taxonomy (NCBI): domain Eukaryota; kingdom Metazoa; phylum Arthropoda; class Insecta; order Coleoptera; family Chrysomelidae; genus Leptinotarsa; species Leptinotarsa undecemlineata. The sequence continues at coordinate 188 of WOGP01006754.1, read as the reverse complement.
GCGGGATGATGCAAAACCTTTTTTCATTGATCCAGAGATTCTTACTGTCCCTTGTTTATTTATATAGTATTTCCAATACAAATTGGAACATCACATATAAGGAATTCCCGTCTCGACATAGGCGTCGGCATATTATTTTTCAGTGGTAGTTTTTTAGTGACTTATTCTTACAATCATAGCAATTGATC
>WOGP01006753.1:0-12179 GCA_015342065.1 Leptinotarsa undecemlineata | reverse complement strand
CTTGTCTCACATGAAACGCCATACGAGAGAGAGAGAGAGGGAAGTATGATACGACCTGTCAGGAGGATTTTAAATACCGAAAGGCAATTCAATATGTGTCGCAGGATAAAAACTGATAATAGTTTCATGCAATCTGTCTCGGGTACTATAAACAGACATTCATCGACGACGTTGACGGAAAATGTAGGTATTCACGATTTCCCATTTACTTACTCCTTCTTAATGCTACTATGAGGGTAGAGATAAGGAGAACCGTCTCATATGGGAGGAAGCTTGAAAAAGTAAATAACAGTTCAAAAACCCTCCAGAATGGCGCTAGCATAGGCCTGATCTGTCAGAATGAAAATGCAATGATGTACTAAATCATGAAACAAAAAGTGCTAGATCAGGAGAAAATGTACTAAAAAGAATAAGTATCAATATGTACCAAAACGGACTAAAAAGAACCAACACCGAACATAAAAAGTACTAAATACATGGCGGGAATTTTAAATTGATGATTTACTTATAAAAAAAAGACAAAACTTCACATTGTTACTGTAGACTTATATAGATAAAAAAATGTATAATAAAAATATCTTCTGAAATGATATGAATACTAAATGAATACAAAAAAACTTATTTGAATATATTTGCCTATATCACTTGTACAGCAACTAAAGAAAATTCGTAAATAGATAAAAATGTAACAAAAAAAAACGTATTCACATGTCAACAAAACAAATGGATTTATACCTATTGTATAGAAACTAAGAAGAAAAATTAGCATATACAAAAAACAACAAAAAAAAAATACAAAACCATAACCATTTTTAATTGTGTACTCGTTACATCATCACTGATTAGAGATACTCCATTTGGTAATAAACTTGTAATCAATGGAGGTGAATCAGCTGCCCTTTGCCTAGAATGACCTAGATAAATGCTGCATACTGTTTTCATGTCTCCTTAGATGGACTATACTACACCATTAATTTGTGTTTTACAAGTACTACAGAAAGTTTGTTCGCTCATGGATTGAATTTATTTTAAGTTTTCTCGCCATTCTTGCCGAAACTTTTGCTTATACATCCGTTTTCTTGTTCTTGGCGGATGTCACTCTTCATTTTCAGACTCATATTCTGATAATAAAGAAACTTTATTCTCTTCCTGTTCCATATTATCCATATCATCGTTGTTATGATTAAAATAAGTGTCTCTAATCTCTAATTCTGCTCGACTAATATCTTTGTTTATATGACATTTGACAGTGATAATTGACGATTTTGACAGGAGCTTCTCATTTGTACTGAAAATTGTACTAAATATAAATTAAAATGTACTAGATATATTGAATGTAACACTAACGTACTGAATATTGGCCGAAATCACTAGACATAGTACGAAAATATTAGTTCTGGCAGCCGTGGCATAGGCACAGGGCATGAAATGAATTAAGTTCGTCAATATAACCTAAAATTATTGCTGTTGTAAAACGTGGACACAGATTGAATTTTCGTATCAGCTTCAAATAATACTTGTTCTAATTTTGTAGTGCTTACTGTTACAATACATTGTAATGAATTGTAAGCAATAATGGGCAAAATTTGCTTGGTGATAAGTTGTATGATGAAAAAAATAGGTAAATAATGATCCACCTCAGTCTCTATCGTACCTTCAGCCAACAGTATGTATAATAATTAATGATTTTTTATAATGATAAAATTTAAAATGTCAATAATTTTGAAAGTTTCTTACAATTGCTCTGTAGATTTTTTTTAACATTTGTTGGATCTCTCTTAATTTTAACGTCATTCTATTTATGTATTACTTTCTGAATGTTACATTGATCAAGCGTTAAGAAATGATAAGCAAATAATTGATTATGAAACTTCGGTTTTCATTTTATTCTAATTTTGAAAAGTGCGTCATAACGAGACGGAAGTTCTTCCGTCCTGTTTTATTTCACACACAGAGACGGTTCTCCTCATCTCTAATCTCCATAAATATTACCAACAATCATAAAGACATCGGATTTTTTAAGTTGGCGAAACCTTCAAATCACCAGTTCATTTTTTTGGGTTTGTTCCAAAAATATAGGCTGTTTTGAAAGTTTTGTCCATTTTAATGCCATGTGAATTTGTAGCTCCATATCTTTACTGTATCAAGGTATATACTGGTCCATAGAGAATATTGCACGCTATACATTTTTTCCAAATTTAAATTTCTTGTCTCTTCTCAGCTGGATAATGCATGATGTCGTAGAGCGATTTTCTCTACGAATTCACATTGAACCAAAGCCCTGTCGAAACAGCTCAAAAAATTAACCAAGTATTTGGCAATGATAGTGTTGATCTCTGTGTCTGTCAACAGTAATATAGGACGAGGATTTTGCTGATGAAAAAAACGGCCTTCTTCAACCTCATTGAATCCTGACGAGACAACTTTTACGTTGATGGAATTGATCGACTTGTGTTATGTTGGTAGAAGTGCACTAATTGAAATGGCGCTTATTTAGATTAAAGTGAACCCGTAATTACTGAGATATTACAGTGTCAAGTGAACTCACATTAATTTTGCTATGTTCGTGTTCTGTAATTGATCAATAACCATCCCTGATCATAAAGATCGACGCCACTGATTATTTGGATCATAACATTTCGCAACTGCAAACAAGATTGGCTGGCCATCCCGTTTTGCAATTAAAGTTAATTAAATCTCAACAAACATTTACATATTTTAAATAAGCTGGCCATGTCCAAAGCGATTATGGCGTAACAAGCGTTCCTTATACACATCCTCGTAATTTCTTCGGAGTTATTTTCGTTATCAGATACACCCATTGCGTGTACTCGTTAATTAACAATTGCCTTTTCAGCAGGGTCGTTGGACCAGTTGAGCTGACGTCTGGTTGGTATAACTGGATAGGCTATAATTACTTAAATGCCACCATTATTGATTCATATTGATAGAGGTGTGTAAAGGGCATTTCACGGCGAACTTATCGTTGAACGAATGAACCCATTTAAAATTCTACGGTGTGACGAAATGAAGTACGTATCTCCATCACTAGGATACATCTCCTTTATGGCGACAGGTGTAGGCCAAGACTCGCTGAACACACACTATCTTAATGACGAATTCCGGACACTCGCATAGGACGTGCCTGATAAGTCTCATCTTCTTCTTCACACATCCTGCAGAGGTGTATCGACTAGCCCCATATCATAAAGGTGTTTCCTTAGTTGACAGTGGCCAGTCAGAAATCCTACTGTTAAGCTTAGATTTCCCTGGTCATCACCAGATATTTCTTCTGCGCCAGCTTCCCAGGGTCACCCAGGGTGATCCTGGGATCTTTAGGGATTGAGCATGGGTGTAACATTTGGCTAGTTCCGCAATTGTCGAAGTCATCAGGCCGTAGGAGCCACTGGGTCCTACGTATCTCAATGATTGAAATGTATTTAAAAAAATACTCGGCCCTATTTCAACCTCCTGTTCTACAGGAAGTTCAAAAGTGGAGGCTTCTCTTCCTTGTGGAGCTCTTGCTGTCTATTAGCTAAATCCTGTTCTACCATTACTCTGGAGTAACCATTGAAGGTCGTTTTTGATGATGCCTAGTTCCTTTTCCAGACCTTTCTTTGTATTACCGAGCCCGATGGCACGGTCTAGTAGAGTCGACTAGTCGATCAATCGACTAAGAGAGTCTTCTCTTAGTCGATTGATGGTGGTTGCATTTCTGGTTCAGATACTGTCCCGTGTGAGTGGGTTTTCGATATACAGATGTTTCCTATTTAGTGTCGGTCCTATTCACCAATACGACTAAGAAAGCGTTTTGTTGTGGACTTCTTTTTCAATTGTGAAAGTGATGGAAGGACTTACGTGGTTGATGTGCTTCAGAAAAGTGTCTAGTTCGGTCTAGTGTCATCTTCGGATAGCTTCTTCTGTATGATTTGCTCTTTGACTTTGATTTCCCCTAGTAGTTCAACGAAATTTTTCACAAAAGATGATGTTTTACCTTGTAATGGTTTAATCATTATTATTTGTCCTATAGTCGCATTATTATTTGTCCTATAGTCTTCGAAGTGTATAACAATAATTCTTGAGTCTACAAGAATCCCCATGCTACTGGAGAAAGTGGATTTCAGCAGGAATTTTTGGTAAACGTTTGGGCGGGAATTTTGGAAGATCAGCTCACAGGGCAGCATTTTCTTCCTCCTCGACTCAATGGTGTTTTGAATACACAATCTCTAGAAGACACATTGCCAGAATTATTAGATTACGTACCTACCTTTGCTAGTAGTAAGACGAAATATGTGGTTTATGCACGAAGGGACACCTGCTCATTTCACCTGCTAGTGAATATCTAACTGATACTTTTGCTCACCAGTGGATAGGTCGTGGGGACCTTAACGATGGCCATCTAGATCTGCAGATTTGAACTCTCTGATTAATTATACAGGAGATATCTTAAACCATATGTTTATGTAAAATCACATATCTACGCCACTGACTGATTCAAATTAATGACATCATTCAAGATACACCCTGTATAGGGTCGTCCGACCTTCCATTGCACTTCCAGTACACATCGTTTGGATATAAATTGGAAGTCCATCGTATATATGCACTATCGGGAATGGATGCCCATTGAAAATGTAATTGTTGATTGGGATCACGATGTATCACTTTGTACACCACTTATTTAGTAATTACTCTTCCACTCAAAGTACCGGTCAATCTCAGCAATTCGTTCAGCGCAGATACATTGGCGTCAGTTTGATAAAGTACCGAATGAAAATGTGTTGGCAGCATAATTACGAGCCAAGCCAAATAAAATTAAAATCATCAAGCAGGCAAATTACGAGAAAAACGATGTGCAACGCTAAACACGCGTCATATCGGAGTGTTTGAGATTCCATGCGATTTTCACCTGTTTAATGGCTTCATCTCTTCAACAAGACAGACTCCTCAGCATCTAAACAGTGTTGCCAAGCCAATAAAGTTGTTTTGCGAGAGATCGATGTTACGAATCTGCAAAATCCAGAGATACAGTGACTGGGACAACTGATTCTGGAATAAGATTGAAGATTAGTGTGAACAATTCACACTGTCGGTAATGGGCGAAAACACAATTGCGTCATTTTGAGTAAAATGCGCTAAGAGTCGAAGTATAGTGAGAAAATGGCATTTGTGGATAATTTTACTAGAAAGTTTTGAATTGTTTCTGAATTATGAGCAGTTTTCTTGTGAAATTGGAATATTTCTACTTGTTTTCGATTCAATGGCCTCAGCAATTGAGGATACTCGGCCAAAATTGGAATACTAAACTGACATATGACAGCTCAACATAAAATTTTCATGGTACGTTTCATTAACAAATCATAAAGAGTGAGAACATAAGGCCTTAAGTCTAACAGAAAGATATGTAATATTCAAATGAACGCTTTCTGAAAACCCTCAAATTTAGTGAGACATCCAAATACTGTTATGTCGTCAATTCATAACATAACACAGATTCTAAGAATTGTTTTAATAATACTGTTGTAATTTTTCTATTATCGTTTATCCATATATAACTATAACCGTAGTCATGTTTTTCTGAACGTTCTTAAGATAACCAGGAGAGGAGCAAGCGTTTGGTAGAAATTCGAATTCAAGACCGAAATTGTAGAGATTTGTGTCACCGTTTGAGATATTTGAGGAACACATCAATAATTTCATAGAAATATTTTAACATTCTTTATAAATCATGACTAAAAACAAAGCATTATTTCATTATACTCTTACTATTCACTTAATAGATGTTTGCTATTATGTCATTTATTGTCTGTATGATCTACCTGTGAATGAATGAATCGAATCGACAATATATGTCAGGACACACAATTACTCTCTCTGCTTCGATGAGTTTGTTGGGGGTTGAAATGGACACCAATATAAATAACTATGGGATTGGAACCTTTGGTGTGAAAGCTGAATAACTTCTTTGATCAATTACCCAAACACCAAACTAATATTTTTGCACTCGACGCGCGTTTCGCCAACAAAGTTAGCATCCTCAGGAGAAGAGATCAATTTTCTTCTCCTGAGGATGCTAACTTTGTTGGCGAAATGCGCGTCGAGTGCAAAACTATTAGTTTGGTGTTTGGGTAATATATCAAAGAAGTTATTCATCATACTTGAATGTGAAATAACCCACAGGACCATCAAATGTGAATAATTACTCTTAAAATTCTGTAAAAGAAACGTAAATCAAACACCATATCTATCTCTCCTACAGCTGACACTTGATAATTACACCTTTATTGAATTAAATGCAGTATAATAACACACTTTTGGCGAGTGTAGGTACGAAAAATCTCGAAGATGATGAAAGAAATTTTACCAGATGGCGTAATTTTAAATAAGAAATATCGAAGGGGCCACAATACTGTCGGAGATCAAATTATCAGCTTCTGCTCTATTTTTTTTATTAAATCAAAACTGTTTGAAAAATTAATATTTATATGAATACTCACTGCATTATCCAATGGACTATTAGCCCGTTTGGACCTTAAGGAATACACTTTATTGCAACAGAGTTTCATCTAAGAATTGGAAATGAACTTTTTGGTATTCCAGAGATATTTTTGAATACTCGAAATATTGAAATTCTCATCAGAAAATTCACTCAGAATGATTTAGCCTTATACCACAGCTTACTTATAGTAAGTAAGCTGTGCTTATACATGGAAATTTGAGATGACACTGTATAAATAATCTTGTCCCGAAACCAAGATAATCTGCTTGAAATGATAGCCATGACATTTAGATCCTGATTATCCTAAATCAAACAATTCCCATTACTCTTTCTCTGTAAACTGGCCTATTATTTTGCCTGTTTTGTTATTGTTGGAGAATTAACCTCAACAAAAATTCCTACGATATGCCGGCAACGATAGAACCATACGTCACTGAAAGGGGCAATTAAATTTTCGGTCGGAGATAATAAAGGCATTTAAAAACAAATCGTTTCGATTCATCTTTCCAGAAACTGTAGTGAAGCTGTTATGTTGTGTTCAATCTCCATTGGAAACTTGAATTGCATGTCGATCACTCGATTTAACAAAATTTCGATTCGTGTGTGTGGTGTTAGGAAATAATGTTTGGTATTTTTGTGAAGAATTCAGTCACGATTTGTTCGGTTTAGAACTATAATGGAAATGTGAGTTATAACTATTCAGGTCGATTGGATTTGAAATTGTTTTTACCTGTTCCGTTGGTGTGACCTATTTTCGAGACTGTGGTATACCAATGAAAACAAATCATGTAGACCATATATTCGTACGAGTTAATTGACAATTTATATTCAAAAGAAACTGTCGTGTATATGGCAATTGATATTATAAGTTAAAGTTCGATAAAAATCAATTATCTGAATTATACAAAGAGCACGAATCATGACTAAAATTGAAGTATACAGATTTGTCAAGAATAGAACAAAACTGCAACGGTTATGAAGCAAATATATAATTCGTACAGGCCGAATGCATTTTGGTGAAGTAAAGGCAAATAACAATAAGAGGCAGAGAAATCTATAACAACTGGTTACAGAGATACTTAAACAGAAGTTCAGCTGAAGGATGCAGCCAGTAGGTTTCAAATTAACTTCATTTCAGTCTATGCCTAATGACTTGAGAGCTGTCCAAGTCAAATCAAACCTACTCCAATATATATCAGGTGGCTCAACCAACTACTAAATGCTTCGAAACTATTTTGTAACATAAACCATAAAGGATTTAAAGAGATCACTGCAAAATTCAAGAACGACAAAGAAAATCAGTATTGCCACCGAGATAAGAGATTCTCGTCTCTTGTCTCGTATCGAACGAGACAGAAAAATATTGTCTCGGCAAAAAGTAGATTGGATCTGTTATTAGTACTTGGCTAGCAGTAAGGCTCTCACCAGGAACTTGTTTATTTCCTATTCAAATTGAAAATATTTTCATAGCGCCTTATGTGCATCTAATAATGTTATTTATAATGTTTGTCAATTGGCGATTAACGTTTGCTCCACAGTATCAATACTCAACTGATTAAATACTGACAATTTTTTTTGTGCTACTGAAATAGACACTAGACACAGTAATATTAAAAGATAATCAATTACTCTTTGATTACCAGTTACAACAAACAAATTCCAAATAACAAGGATGTTTCTGGTCAAGAGAAATCGAAAGAAGACAAGATGAGACAAGAGAATGCTATCCTTCGTCGAGAGGATTGGTATTCTCGTCGTGTCGTTCTTCCGGCTACAAGAGACACAACGAGAAGAAGCATTTTCTTGTTTCGCAATAGATATTTCGCCATTATATTCATATTCAGTTTTCCAAGAAAAGCTATACAAATAAATAGATTATAATACACCATTCTTCTGATGAATACATTTATAATTGATGAATCTTTTTTTTTATTTTTAGACATACGGCAGTGGACGTGGACATAAAACAAAAGGAAGTGGAAAAAGTAAAAACTAACCCATTCTCGACCACCTTCAAGAAAATTAACAATCCTCACGATGTCATACGCGCACAAACCGAGCTGACTAGAACCTTACACGAAATCACACGCCCTTCATCCACCCCACCCGTCGTTCAACGACCGTCACGGCCTAGCGATGTGACTCGAATGATCTCGGAAGGTCGATCAGCGCACGAGACAGTACGAACGCACACCGAGACACGGAATAATGCCACCGAGGAAACACGATCTGAACCTAATCGAGCGGGAGTCGAAGTCGCCCGAGCACAAGTCGGCGGACGCAAATTTGACGCTGAAATTGTGGCGGAGCCAGTCGAAGTGAACCGTGAGAATGGAAGAAGGGTCGGTGTTCCTAGCGGTAATTTCCAAGATCAGAATCGTCGAATAGACTCAAACACACCCGAGCCGAACCAAATAGAACCTGTGATAGATAACAACTCAGTGCCTTCCCTTAAGAATATTTCTGAAGATATCTCTGTTGAGAATGTCAAGGGGCTCAGCCCTAAAATGTTGATACAATCAAAATCTTTGGGTAAGTGTACTTATTTATTTTTTTGAAGCTGGTGTTTCGGTAATTTTTTTAAAAATTTGTTACCGGCTGATTCATTATTGTTGTTGGTGCATCATTATTAGCAGAACAATGTTGGCCAACTGATATATACTAAAAACTCAAAAAAATCATAAAAATTGACAGAATCCAAGATCAGGTTATTGATATGGTGATTCATAGTAGGTTACTTCTGACTGAGATAGAAAGCATGCCGTAAGTCGTAGTTAAAATTGAATTTATGTTTTTCTCATTTTTTAAGATCCAATTTGAATATAAATTGTCTCGGAATTTTGTTAAAAATACATGATGGTGAAGGTCGCGGTATGAAAATAACTGGAGATAAAGATATTCATTAAGGATTCAAATTAGAAAAAACAGAAATTAATGGAAGAAAACAATTGGCTAATCGGAATAACTGATGATATTGAAATTTATTTTATCTTGAAATAAACAACGATGCACAAGGTGGCTTCTGTGTATTCAAAAGAACATTTAATAGTAATCTGACTCTTGAAGATGATCACTTGGTGATCGAAACACGTGTCGAGGTGTTAAAATAATGATTTGGTGTTGGGAAAAAATATTTATCACTACACCAAAGTTTCCATATAGTGCATCACAAGTAGTTGTACTATGCCAAAGAATATTTGAAGTAAAATAATCAGGTCTTCAGTTCGAAAAAAGTTGAAAATTTAAAAATGATTTCTGAATAATGCCCTTTTTCAAAATATGCGTCACTTATAACTTGGTTGTTTTTGTTTTTTCTGTTAATTGTCATCTGATTATTCCCTTCTAGTCATAATGGATAATGAGAGTTACGGAACATCGCATATGTTGATGATCAAATCATCAATGCATTTTATTCAATTCTAGTTCCACATCATTACTCCCCATAGTATTATAATTTTTATTATTCAGCTAGAGGTAAAGATATCCTAGGTTTTTCAAAAAGTTTTTGGAAAAGTGAATGTCATATTGTAGTATTGAAAATACTAAAATTCACCGGACCGAAATATTCCAATAAGTTAGTTGAAAGACAAAAAACTGAGCGAAAAATGAATATAAATTAATGTGACCTGAAATGAATGAATAAGTAAGTGAAATGTTAAGAATATAGTAACAACAAACATTTTATGGAAATCCAATGGATGATATAATCAAAATAAATGATGAAAACTCCTAAAAAATAATAATGAGAAAATTACTTCACGTTGTATCGATTATTATTATCTACAATCGTCTTCAGATGATAACTGACCTGTTCTCAATTCAATTCGAAAGTTTATTGTTTATTTTTGGTACATGATAAATGTAAGTTCATAGAATAGGGCCCCTTCTAGAAGCCTAAGCCTCTACAGGGCTGGTCTTCAGTGCAAATTAATCTTCCGCCTTTCATTGAAGACCTATTCTTGATATTCGAGGCTACAAGTATTTATCACTTCTCTTTTTCCTCTTTGCTTTCGACTCTGTGCAACACAGATCGTTTTTTCGCTTGATTAGTGGTTTTCATACGTTGTCTATCTCTACATATCGTTATTCAACGTGTTTGCAGATTTTCAAAACTTTGTCGCTGTCTGCATTCGATGGCTTCATTGTATGAGGCTACTACGGATGTTTTCGGAATTCTTGTTATCTTCTCCAACATTATCTGACGTTTCAAGAAGGGATCGCACTCGTTGTAATAAACCTAGCGGGGCTCTCGTTATCTTCTAATTGAAGCCTGTTCCACCAGTTTTTTAGAGCAACTATTCTGCTGAAGATCCCTTCTGATGTGGCCTAGTCAAGATATTCTTTTGTGTTACAGAGCCTGAATACACGATCAATCAGTTCTCAACAAATTTCTTTGTTGACTAGTTGTGATTGAATTCGTAATTCGTATACAGTCTCATATGTGTTGCTTTTCGGTATAAAGATCTTTCCCATCTGTTGTGGCACTTTCTTTTGCATTGTGAACTTTGTGGAAGGCTGTGAGGTGCTTCAAAAAGGTGATTAGTTCTGCGTCCCTTCTGCAGGCTGGTATGAAGGTAAGCAACGTATGGAAACTACTAATCAAACAGAAGAGCGGACTGCGTTATACTGAACCAAAAACTGAGAGAGGAGAGGAAAGATTCAGAAGCAGTGGAATCAGCCAACTATTCTATGAATTATCATTCCATGATAGTTGTGCATACCAACAATGTCGTGAAATAACTTGGTTTGGGATATTTTCTGATTTTTTCGTTATTTTCCCTTTTTGGTAATTTCAAACTTTCATTTATCTTCGATTCATTTGTTTTTTCAACACCAGTTTTAGACAATGGAATTTGTAACATTCACCAAGAAACATTGTCGATCACTTCCAAAATAAGTCATACAACAAAATCATAAAACTGTCATAGCCACATCCTTTCAACAAAAGTAATATTTTGAACATTAGTAGTGTTCTGTTTGGAACCTTTGATGAAGTAATAAACATTTCTGGAGTTTTATCCCAACACCAAACCATTATTTTAACACCTCAACGCGTGTTTCGATTACCAAATGATCATCTTCAAGAGAAAGATCATCAAACTCAATTCAAATAAATCGATTAAATCCAATTTAAATAAATTGAGATAAACTGAGAGTGTTAAGATAAAACTCCAGTAATATTCATAAGTAGTGTTGTTAGCTTGAAAGTGCAGCTTTTTGAACAATGGACAAATCTCGTTTGGCAGTCGATGTCAAAGCTTGGGATTGCAACTGACCGCCTCGCTTCGGGAAACCCCTTTCATCTTCGATAGTCGAGGAATGTCTTTTGTCGATCCCATGAATGGCGTCTTTTTAAGGAGAGGTGTCACCGCCTCTATTTACAAGGGACACTATTCATTAATCCAGGAACACTTTATTGAGAGACTTACGCAACATAGTTTTACAAAAATGCAACATGTGTTTCGCTATACAATAGCTTCTTCAGGCGTGTCTGTAGGTACTACAAAGACAAAGCATATTAACAAATTTAATGAAATAAATTGACTCGGAATATTTTTTTTTATTTTCCATTTTCAATTATATCAACATTTCATTCATTTTCTGTTTAAAATCTGTTTCTGTTTAAAATCTGTTTTTCCGTTAATCAGCTGTCGCCCCCATACGAACGACAACTCTCAGA
>WOGP01006752.1:0-12179 GCA_015342065.1 Leptinotarsa undecemlineata | reverse complement strand
TCGTTACAATGTTTTGACATATTTGGAATTTTATGTCATCTTTGTCAGCTAAAATATAGGATAACATTTCTTGTATTGGGAATCCTACATTTGTTTCTAGTTGGTATACTTTGTTTGGTACAAATAAATTTTGGTCTTTGTATAGGGAGCTAAACAAGTATTCTATTGCTCCGTCATGATATATTTTCGATTTTTCACCGTTTTACCGGATACAACATTGATTTTATTATAGAAGAAATCGGGATATTCTTCAAAAATATCGTCAAGTACTTTGTCATGAATTTCTGTAAGTTTATTTCTTTGCAGAAAAACAATTGTCTTTATGTTTTTTGTCTAAAAATTAATCATTGGTAAAAATGAATTTGGAATAATCAATAAGTGATTTTGACTCGTAAAGTCTTGTGAAGTTTTTTAATTTTTCAAAAATTGTTTCTTGACCTGTTTTAGTATCTGAAATTTCTTCATTTTCATTTTGGTTTTCATTTTCGATTGCTTCATTTTCAATTGCGAAAATTTTTGAATGAAATTTTGCGCATTTAATTCTAGACAAAGCGTCTGCGTTTTTGTGTATTTTTCCGGGTCTATAAATTACATTAAATTGATATTCTTCTAATTCCAATCGCCATCTGGCTAATCGGCTACCAGGGTCTTTAATTGAAAATAACCACGTTATAGGGCGATGGTCTACTATAAAATTGAATTTTTTTCCGTAAAGGTAGGTACGAAAATGTTTAACTGTCCATACCATAGCTAGTAATTCTCTTTCTATGGTAGAGTATTTTGTTTCAGCTGGACATAATGTTCTGGATGCATAGGCGATAGGTTAATCTTTTCCTATGGGTCCTTGAGATAATACTGCTCCTATTGCAAAAGAAGAAGCGTCTGTTGTTGAAATAAAGGGTTCGTCAAAGTTTGGGTATATTAGAATTGGGGTTGACGTTAATGCTTTTTTCAATTCTTGGAATGCAAGTTTACATTCATTGTCAAAGTTGAATTTCACATCTTTCTGTAATAAGTGCGTGATTGTTTTAGATATTTTAGAATAATTTGGAATAAATTTTCGGTAGTAACCTGCTAAACCACAAAATTGTTTAATTTTTTCAGCATTTATAGGCTCAGGGAATTCTATCATACAATTAATCGTTTCTGGGTTTGGTTTTATTCCATCTTTGTTTACAAGGTGTCCTGAATCTACAATTTCTTGCCTTAAAAACTGGCATTAATCGGGTTTGAAGACTGATTTTAGATTTTGCAAGTGCTTGTCAATTGTGGGAGAATAAATTATTATGTCGTCTATGTATACTAGACATTTTTCGTTTCTAAGTCCGGTTAATATTTGATCTGAAATACGTTGAAGTGTGGGTGGTGCATTTTTCATCCCATACGGCCTTCTCAAAAATTTGTAGAGGCAATTTTCTACAGAAAATGCAGTTTTTTCTATGTCTTTTGGATCCATTTCAATTTGGTGAAATCCTGATGATGAGTCAAGTGTTGTAAAGTATTGACACTTTCCTAACTGGTCTGAAAGGTCTGAGATATTAGGTAGAGGGTATTTATCGTCTACTGTAAGTTTATTTAATTTTCTATAATTACCACGCGCCATTTCTGTTTCCTAGATGCGTCGAGTTTTTCAGATACCATCTAAACTGAGACTGATGGTCGTATTATATTTTGTTCTAATAATATTGAAATTTAAGATTTCACTTCATTTTTATAAATATATGGATACCTATAAGATTTCGGTAAGACTGGTTGTCCGGTCTCTTTCAATTTCACAGAATGTTTTATTTCACTTGTGAAATGGATCTCCTCCTATAAACAATATATCTGAGAATTCTTAACAAAGGTTCTCGAATAATTCTCCTTCATTCAAGGGTTCTAAACGAAGCAAACTTTTTATCTTCTGAAGGATTTGGATAAATTTCACTAAAATCATTTTGAATTTCATTTTCATTAAATTTCTCAAATTGTAAGTCTGGGAAGTCAATAGATTTTGCAATTACATTTCCGTTTATAACTGGTACTGAAAGCTTTCTTTTAACATTTATTTTTACAATAGCGTTTGGAAGTCTTACTTTTTTTTCAGCAGCTAACAGTATAGCATTTTTATTTTTTAGTTTCGATTTTAATTTGAATACTTCTTCTACTCTCGGTTCAATTTTTATATTATTGATGGGAATTTCATCTTCCGAGTATTTATAATAGTCGTAATTACTTTCAAAAAAATAATCATTATGGTCATACTCAAAGATATCATTTATATCAGCAGTTGATGTTCCAGGGTTAAGAGTGACTATATTTTGATTCTGTTTCACTTCTGGTTTTTAGTCTTTAATCTTTTCTGTTGCTTTCCTTAGCGGGATTGTGCCATAATTTAATTTTAATTGTTCACCTTTTATGTCTACTACTCCTTCGAAATTTTCTCAAAAAATCGCATCCTAATATTCCGTCAAAATCGATATCTAAATCGTGTATATAGACTTTATGTTCAACTCAATTTTTTTCAAAAGGTAATAATACGGATTCAGTAATTGCTATCTTTCCTTTTGTAACTTCGATTATTTGAATATTTTCTTTTAATCGTTTTGAATAGTTCTCTATAGTTTTCTTTTTGAAAATTGATATTCCTGCTCTGGTTTCAAATGATATTTTGAAGTTGCTTGCACTGTTTTTATAATAATCATTCTTTGTTCATTGTTCCAACGGGACTGATATTAGTTTTGATGACTGCCGCAAATTTCTTGGTTATCGGCTGTGGTATGCATGATGGGTTATTAAGTATCTACACTATCTTTCACCATACCAATTTCCATCATAGATGTGCTTTATAGCACAATAAACGTTGAAACTATGACTTTTCTTGAAATATCGGTCACGGGTAAGGTTTGGAGTTTCGTCAGACCAAAAATGAATATTATGATGATTAAATAATCCGTTCATACAACCTAGTTTGACGATTCAAATCCCTGTCTTTCAGATAATATACCAGGTGATATTTGAACGGTTTTTATACATGTATTTTCAAAATACGGTAAGCGGTTCTGAGTAGAACTCACGTTCTACACAAAGTTTTTTCAATAATAGAGACGTAATTCATTACAGATATTCAAAAATCAATAATTTGTACGAGACATATCTTCTATGACAAAATAGAATGTGATGAATTCCAGCTGGTGGATGAAAAATAACCCTCAGTGGAAAACCGTGTAAGTTATACCAGCCTCTTTCAGGCGGATGGCATCGTTATCACTTTTGACGTGTAATTTTTGCACCCTTTGTGGATTCTCGATATTGAATTGACCCGATACGTCACCGTTCCCATAAGAGCCATCCATCTTGCTAAATATAAATATTTATTTTCAGCCCCTTTCCAAACTCGTGATTTTCCATGCGGTCGTATGTCAAAAGTGTCGAATTCATGATTAGTGGTGGTTTTATAGCGTTTTTTCGTAGTTTTTATGGAGGAGAGGCAACAGGCTGTTCATGAACGAAGTGAAAGATTGCTATTGATGGGGGTTAGAAAACTGACAGGAAATGAAGGATTTGAGTTTTGCTAATTTGTGACTGACTGCTGAACATTATTACAGTTAATTCAAAACGTTGATTGTTACAAACCAATGCATTAGAGAGGTTGTTTCTTTTAACATGTAACATTGCTGTATTCTAAACCGTAACAGATACGAAGATTATTAAATGGGAAAAAGGTAACTGTCATCGAGAACAATACAATGGTCGAAGAAAATTAACAGGGACTTCCATCCTTTTCATGTTATACGGGGGAAACAAAAAATTCTGTTTTTAGTTTTTTTCGAATGGAATTGTTATTTCGGAGAATATCAAAGAATGGAAAAGGGAAGTGATATTGTATTCGAAGTGAACTATGACGACGTAATAATGAATATTCGTAAAACCTTTTTTGTCAACATTGCCACCATTAACTTTTTTTTAATTAGGAACTGTTTTTTTATTACAGATATGGATGAAGCGATAAATTCAGAATTCAATGGTATATGATATTTGATATTTTTATAACGTTTGACTTGAAATAACAACCATCATCAATGACTACAATTTAAAATTACGATCCTTTCGTTACTTTTTTTCTAAATTGTTTCGATTTCTTCAAAATATAATTCAGACAACCTAATACATTCGACAGGTAGGTACCCTAACACAATGAAAATTCGTACTTTTTCGTGTTGGAAATTTTTGTATTGCCGTAATCCTTTTTTCAAGGCTTATTTCTTCTTCAAAAATTATAATTCGTAATATTTTTATAATGCTCAATTCTGGAAATAACGAAGGTATCAGTTTTTGCAAAAAATCGATTGTTGTATAATTTGGTATAATCAAATAGCATCTCAATTCATTAACCATCTTAAACGTGTAGGCTTTGCGTGGTTTCTATGGCAGAATAAATGAAAGCGTTGTTGATATCTATTGAGAACTGTCAGATGTTTATGAACATATCAAAGATATATTCAAATAATGAAAGAAATGATATGCTATTCAGTCATGCAAAATCCAAAAGAAAACCTCTTTTGGCAAGGAATATGTATGTTGTCATATTACGAACATCTAAATATTTAGACGATTAGAAAGAAACTTGAGGGACTATAGTGCATTTGACAGATAGAAAACTAGAAAATGTGTGGTTACTGAAAGTGCGAGGAATCGAATAAATGTTATGGCAAACAAATATTACCGCATAAAAATTTACACTGTGAAATCATCTTTGAGAGTACGCGATATCGTGATCTTTAAAATATTTGTCCAAAAGATATACACCGGTGTCACTGCGTTACAATATCTTTTTCAGTTTGGTGCCTGGTCCGCAAAAGTTATAACCAGGTTTGAAAATGTCTTTATTGGACGAAACTGCAGTGACGTTAGTTGTAAATGAAATTTGTAAAAAAACATAGAAAGTTTCAATTCTCTTTTCTTCATTGTGATTTCCTACCACGTAGTAACTGCTACATCCATCAATTTATCCTTAGGAAACCTTGCATTTCATCAAAAGGTTTTAGAAATCTATGATTCAAGTTCAGAATTGAGTTCAAGTTAATCCATGAATGCGGATCTCGGTTTCAATTTCATTTCTCCATAAATAAGTACATTGGAGTGGCTTACCCTAGTCGTGAGATTAGCCACTCAATTACTAACGAAACTTTCAAACCCACATAAACAAATAAGTTCAACAAATGTTTCATAAAATCATTCGTTTCTATCTAGAGTCAGTACTCCATTTCCTTTTTATAATTTGATGCTATATTGTCTAATTATTCCATATATAGCAACTCACAATTTGGGTTAATGATTATCTTTCTTGATTGTAATGGTAGCATATAAATAAATACCTTCAAATGTGAACGAAACTGTTACGGAATTGTGCGTTTCACAGATTAGAGAATCGAGGATGAAAATTCGAGCCATTTAACTAATCCGAAAGCAATACGTTTGTTCACTCGTATCGATGAATCCAAAGAATGAAATGCGTACTGGTAATCATATTTCAATATTTCGCATCACGGATCTACAACAGAAATCATTTCCTATTTTCAGCTGGATGACGGAATGAACACGAACCAAAATCGAAGGCAAAGTAGAATCATGATAGTTTTGAATCTACCAATACTGGATGACATTTCAGAGGGAGATTTATATGCTATTACGAAATCAAGGATCATCGAGGAAAGATTTTTTTATTAAAAAAATACCTTTTTCTGAATTCAATCAGATGATGTGACGAAATCGAAATTTTATGAGGTGTTTCCATATTTTGAAAAAATTGAAAACGTCGTTTTTATGGTTTCCCACTTCACAGTTTCCGTTTTTTAAAATACAGAAAGAAAGACGAATATATTTTTGTTTCATATACAAATCTATTCGATTTCATGAAGTCGTAATCGATTTCTCATTGGAATTTTTAAAATGTTATGATTAGTTAACCTTCATTTATAGAACACTAAATTTCCTTTGTTAAAATAAAACAGAAGCAGCATGCCTTTTGATCAAGATATAAACATAGGTTTTTATTATTAGTAGCTTTCAAAATATTTGAAAACATTTATTTCTACTGATTAACGAAAAAAAAGGCAGACACATTTCTACTATGACTTTTCATTATCGTATCTTCCAAACTGAGGAGTCATGAACATGTTGACAATAATTCTTCTTTGTGATTCCAAAGAATCACTGACACTTTTGTCTGATACAACACGTGAAATAGTTTTATGAAAATGAAAAAATCTCACATCAATGTTTTCATGAATACTGTTATTGATTTTCACCAAGTACTGGGTCAATCTATTTAGAATCAACATGACGTGTTGTTGATTACATTTTTCATGAATTTTCTTGTGTATTGGTCATACCCATCCCATATCATTTCTGTAGTGAAGACGTTATTCATTTACTGTTATTAAGGAACATACAATTCCTGGATGATCCATTAAATTCCATGATATCGTTCAATAATACCAGCTACATGAACGCCATTAATACATGCTACCCGATACAAAACAAAAAGTAAACTTTTCGTGTATGAAAATTTGCTGAAATTTCATAAAATATAGAGTGGCTCGTAACTATGAATAAGAATTGAATTAGTTTTCCAATTTTCGAACATTACGAGTACATTACTGTTTCGATAAAAGAAAATGAATGATCCGGAAAATGCACAACCTTTCCATATTCAAATAAAAGAAAGATATATATTTTTGGGGAAAAACTGTTTTGGCTTTCTACTTTACACAAAAAAAAAATGTTAGGATCTTTCGGAGAAAGGAAGAAAGCAATTGATTTCAGAATAAATACTTCACAGAGATATGTGGATCAAACAAAAAAGGCACTTCAGGCACGAACTGAAAGAAAAAAGCCTGTATTTCTGTCATCGATGATATGACTCGATTTAACTCAATTGTAAACTCAAGTCGTTATATTGAATGCTTTATCTCGTAATGTTATCCTAAAGAGACAAAAAGACCAGTGTCTCATTCTGAAACATCGATATCCGCCATTGGGGATGACAGTGTTCCATGTAAGTGAAATATTACCTCTTTCATATACGATATTGTATAGGAATTATGTGAAAGATATCTGAATCAATTCCATAACGATTGTGTTTGCTACAAACTGAAAAGGAAAAACATTTTTTCAAAAAACTCAATTTTCATACAAAATTATTTTTTGTTTTGTGTAATTCAATGTTTATATGAATGCAGTTGTTTCGAAAGAGTTTTTTCTGTCAGTTTGTAACTGAGATATACTTATTTGCATGATCTAGCCATTTTTGTAATGAGTTATTTCGAAATTGATAGCATTGCCTCTTTTTTTCCCACATTGTTTGTATAAAGAGGGGAGGTTGAAAGCCGAAACCTTACTTTCCCAAAGTTTCATGTATCATATGTTCAGATTCCTGTAACCAATATAAAACTTTTAATTACTCGGGAACGGCTAATTTGATATCAAACAATCAAAAAGTCTTGGTTAGACAATTGAAATACCTATCAACTGAATTTTGACAAAACTCACATTTCTTTAAAAAAATGGATGGTAGCGCTTTCTGGGCAATTAGTGATGCAACACTATTGTCTATATTTCACGGTAATTCTATTCGATGTTGATATACATATTGTTTGATTCAAAAGTGGAGGGAATACTATTATCGTCGGCACTCTATAATATACACTGTGTCCAAATAAGAATAAACAGCATGGGGATATCGGAAACAGTAAGTGATACGGGGTCGATTAAATTAAAGAAAAGTAGCGCATTTATGTACCTAACAATATGCCCCGGAGAATTTTCGAGATATCCGAGAAAAACCGAAATTTGAGAATTTTTTGAAATTTTTCCCCTAGTTTTAGTTTTGAAAGAAATGTAAAACAAACAGCACTTTGCCATGGCCATTTTTTTAGGACTACATGATAACGTGAGCAGAATGTTTATACGTCTCTGGTTTTGGTGTACCATCACTTAAGCGCAAACGTTTGCTAACCTGCTTGTGGGGTTTGTTCCTCCCCCTGAGACAGATTCTGCGTATGCAGCTTAAGAATTTGATACAAGGTGGTTTCGTAAGGTACCCCGCTCTTGAGTCGTTTTCTGGCTGCACCACCAAACTTTTTTTTAGGTTCAGTCATTGGATCACGACTTGGAGAGTAGAGAATATCTCGCTCCTGATCTAAATTTACAGAAAGGTCAGTTGGAGTCGTGAGCTCGACATCCATCTCCTCTGTAGAGTCGCTCCTGATCTAAATTTACACTCAATTAGACTCAGCGTCAGAAAGTATTTTTGAGTTTACTGTGTCCATAAAAGTCCCATGAGTAGTCAGGGAAAAAAGGTAATCATGGCAGAGCCCTGCATTACCGTGAAAAGGTGATGCTACGACGCGACATGAAGGCGCACTGTAGATTATAATGATAATTTATTATTTCTTCAATGAGCAGGGATGGCTACTAACACCCTTGATGAGTTGCGACACCGTCACGCATCCGGGAAGTAGAACTTTATTCTCCCTCCGGTGCCGGCTGTGTGTCAACAAGGCAAACCACCCGGTGGACTTGTTCCCAGTAATCGAGGAAGGGGCCCCCACAATCGATCCGCTCGGAGGGGTAAAAGGCAAGGTGGTGGGGGCACATAACTATGATTTGCCGTAGGGATTACATATCTTATCTTCGACATCAGGGTCATTAAGCTCCTTCCCAGCCTGCTAACGAAGTGGTAGAAGTGATATTTCTACCGCCCTATGGCACGGCTGGAAAAAAGACTCGCATTATGCCACTAATTGAGTCAATCAGAATGCGCAAGGTGCTCCACATAATCAGGCTCCTGAAGCCACAAGAACTGGCTTGTTTGGATGCGGAGGTTCATAGTGCTCTAACAGAAAAGGCTGAAACCTGGCAAATTACCACCGCCGTGTATAGCGTAGTCCAATCGCTTTCCGAATCGGAAGGACGGAATTCCGGCCTTGCAGTTCGGAAGATTTAACGGCGTGTACATAAGATGGAGACTAAGATCACGCGTCTCGTATCCAATGTGTGATGTATTACAAGGCGGCCAAAAGGGCTTCCACGCTCGCAGTGTGGTGAATAGCCGCCAATCTACGATGTATCCACCACAATTCAAGTCAAAGCGTGATAGGATACGAATGCTAGTGGCTGCTAAGAAGTCTCTAGTGAGTCGAGTGAGAAGTGTCGCGAAAAACCTTAGGTTCCGCGAGAAACCTTCTCTCTTATTCCAAGAGCCTTCACGAGTTGTGGATGATTCGCCGACCACCAATCAGGTGGAATATTTCTGGAAGGGTATCTATGAACACCCGCATTCAACTTAAACACGCCAGCCCTAGCGGACTTCGAAGCTTTCAACAGAGAGCTTCGACAGCTTGAGCTCAATGAACTGAGAAACCCGATAACCCTGGATGACGTTCAAAAGGGTTCCAAGAACTTTGCTGCTCCAGGCCCATGTGGGCTGAACACTTATTGGTGGTAAAAACTAACCAGCACCCTTCGCATCTGGCCAACTCTTGGCTGGACGGAGAGCAGCCGATTCCGGATTGGTTTGCTGAGGGGCGGAACTTTCTTATCGCCAAAAGCGGCAATTTGTCGATTCCTAAGAATTACACACCGATAACATGATTGAATTCATGTTATAAGTTGTTTACAAGCTGTCCGAGCAGCGGTCCTGAAGCAGTCCTGAAGCAGTGTCGAAAACTGCTAGGCAGTTTTCGACACTGAACGAGGTGACCACAACTCTGACACCAAATTAGAAACCGTTCAGAAAAAGCTCATAAAAATGCCGTAGAGACCACCTCACTTCTGCGGAAACACAAGAATTAGCCAATGCATGATGTCTCCTTCATGTTCAATGTCCAACATTGAAGATCTTGGCATATCAAAGTGCCTGACTTTCTCTTTCTTCAGGTCGACAGAAGTCGAAAACTGAGGGGTTTATCATGGCTTGCCAGGATGGTTTTTTCAACACCTTAGTCCACCGCAGTCGCGTGATGGGTATAGGTCCCTGACATAAGGTGCAGGACCTGCCGCGATGATCCCGAGGCCGTAATGCACTTGCTATCAGCATATACGGCATATGAGGTCTCGGCCTTGGGAATATATCAAGAATCAAATGTACTATCATAATTTTCAAAATGGAGAAGATTTGTTACTGCATTCTTTAACAATATTGTTCCGAATATATTAAATCAAGTTTTGAATTCACCTGTGACACAAGCGTACTTCTGCTTAAACAATAACGGCGGGTTACTTGATATAGCTTTCTGTTAATTTCTTATAATACATATTAGCTCCTTGTTATTACATTACAATTATATTATATAATCCAAACTTTTAATATCGCAACTCATCTTTGTATGCAACAGCGCAAAAATACCTGCAAGTGGTAAGTTGAAATTAATTATAAATTAGACTAATCAATTTACCTCATGCATAAAAATATGACATTTTTTTCCAGCGCGTACTATCTGAAATTGAAGAAAAGCAGTTTAAGTAATCACTTTTCATTTTGTGCGAGAAATGGTTATGAAATCATATTGTGTGATACGTTGCTGTATTTGCAGTGAAAAATAGATTCGTATACAGGTAATACCTTGTTCTCGATCCATATTAAAATACAACTTTGATGTTTTCTAAAAGACGCAGAAAAATTCTGCTCATGTTATCGTGTATTTCTCAAAAAGTGGCCATGGCAAAGTGCTATCTGTTTTACATTTTCTTTGAAAATAAAGCTAGAAGAAAATGAAAACGAAATTCTCAAATTTCGGTTTCCTCGGATATCTCCGAAACAACTGAAAATTTTGAAACTTTCTGAATGGCATATTATTAGGCACATAAATGCGCTACTTTTCACTAATTCAATCGACCCCATATAATAATAATAATAATAATAATAATAATAATAATAATAACATGTCTTTATTAGCATGAATTTTTTTTTTGTAATAATTTACACATAACTGCTGACCTAAAAGGCGAAGTTCAGTAGCTCACTACGTATAACCTAACTACGTATAACTCTACCACTTAACCTTTTGGTTAAGTGGTAGAGTGGTGAATATGACTTACCGTTACTGATATCCCCATGCTGTTCATTCTTATCTTGGTCATAGTGGTATATTATAAATTGCGGACGAAAATAGTACTCCCTCCACTTTTGAAAATAACAATATGTACATCAAAGTCGAACAAAATAACTGTAAAAACATAGATTTGCATCACTAATTCTTATCTTGGTTTGGTTATCTTAGTTTCAGATTGTAGATAAAAATATTCCATAATGACTTAAATGTTCATTAAATTTTTTGCCCTGCAGATTGTGTTATATCAAAAACATGTTTTGAGGATCTAATTTTCAAATTATTGGAATCTAAAAAGGTACAACCATCAAGGAAGAACCAAGGAGTTCTGCAGAATGTTCTCGTTTTTGTGACAAAATTGTAAAACCGTTTCAGCTAAAACACTTCACAGTCCCAAACTGCCACAGTTTGCAGAGAATAAGAAACACCATTTTCGCGAAGAAGAATAGGATACGCAGTTTCACCTAGCTAATGACTATCCATACAAACTCCCGCAATGGCTGATGTTACAATGACGTGATTTATTGCCAACGTAACGCGAGAGATCAGTCTGGTTCCAACCCTTGTCATGTTTTATTTTTAAACTGCTTTGTTATAATTAAAATTTATTAATGCCCACATCGTTTATCACGAAACTAGGCATTATGAGGATGAAATTACTCTGTTAACGAGGCAGTGGCGTAAAAACAGGAAGGGAGAGAGGAATTGGAAATTATTCATTTTCAAGAAGAAGTGATAACCTTGATAAATTATTTTTGAGGTATTTAGTGTGATATCTTCTTTAACCCAATTTCTCTTTGTACGTCCTTCTTGAGTATTGTTTTTCACTGAAAGCGATGTTATCTCCGTTCAAGAATATGTCATCTATGAAATTGACAGAAGACTGAATTGGCGAATATCAACAATGAACGAGGCTACCAGAAGCGGTCCGTTACTGAGTCACGCCTTGACATCGACTCCCATATGGGATTCGTCCTCTGTCTTTCCCTCTAAGGCAACTGGGTGAAATGTGAGCCCAAAAACAAAAAAATCATGCTGTTGCAACCCCATAAAGTTTTCTCACGAATGCATCGATATTATGTTGCT